>ONZH01026018.1:0-61126 GCA_900303285.1 Rhinella marina | reverse complement strand
ATTTAAAAAAAATGTTTTATACTGGTGTGTGTGTATTTTTTTTTACAATACTACAGTTTTAGTAATTATGGCTATCTACAGACGGCCCTGATTACTAATACTGGGCTTAGTGCTTGCCGGTATGGCAGGCCAGCACTAACCCCAACATCTATTACCTCGGCACCCACCGCCACCAGGGGTGCCGGGAAGAGCCGGGTACCCGCAGGACCGGACCTTCTAAATTGAGGGTCTGGCTCTGAGGCGGCTGCAGGCTGGTACCATTAGGCTGGGAAGGGCCAGTAACCGTGTCCCTTCCCACCCTGGTAGTGCCAGGCTGCCGCTGCTGGTTGTATCTGGCTGGCGAAGGAAAAAAGGGGGGGAAATTATTTTTGTAAAAAAATGGCGTGGGGTCCCCCCTTTTCCTTCGCCAGCCAGATACAACCAGCAGCGGCAGCCTGGCACTACCAGGGTGGGAAGGGACACGGTTATTGGCCCTTCCCAGCCTAATGGTACCAGCCTGCAGCCGCCCCAAAGCCAGACCCTCAATTTAGAAGGTCCGGTCCTGCGGGTACCCGGCTCTTCCCGGCACCCCTGGTGGCGATGGGTGCCGAGGTAATAGATGTTGGGGTTAGTGCTGGCCTGCCATACCGGCAAGCACTAAGCCCAGTAATAGTAATCAGGGCCGTCTGTAGATAGCCATAATTACTAAAACTGTAGTATTGTAAAAAAAAATACACACACACAAGTATAAAACATTTTATTGAAATAAACACTCCCCCAGACCCCTGTTTGACCATTTTATTAAAAAAAAAAAAAAAAAAAGCTGGTCCGACGTAGTCCTCTGCATTCACGACCCTGAAAAATAGAAAACAAACACACAAACACAGACCACTTACCTCTTCCTGCACTGGCATAATACACACAGTGATGTCACTGTACAGGGATAATAAACACTGTGATGTCACAGTACAGAGATAATAAACACAGTGATGTCACCGTACAGGGATAATAAACACAGTGATGTCACCGTACAGGGATAATAAACACAGTGATGTCACCGTACAGGGATAATAAACACAGTGATGTCACAGTACAGAGATAATAAACACAGTGATGTCACCGTACAGGGATAATAAACACAGTGATGTCACAGTACAGGGATAATAAACACAGTGATGTCACAGTACTGGGATAATACACACAGTGATGTCACTGTACAGGGATAATAAACACAGCGATGTCACTGTACAGACATAATAAACACAGCGATGTCACTGTACAGGGATAATAAACACAGTGACGTCACTGTACAGGGATAATAAACACAGTGATGTCAAAGTACAGGGATAATAAACACAGTGATGTCACCGTACAGGGATAATAAACACAGTGATGTCACAGTCCAGGGATAATAAACACAGTGATGTCACAGTACAGAGATAATAAACACAGTGATGTCATAGTACAGGGATAATAAACACAGTGATGTCACAGTACTGGGATAATACACACAGTGATGTCACAGTACAGGGATAATAAACACAGTGATGTCACAGTACAGGGATAATAAACACAGTGATGTCACAGTACAGGGATAACAAACACAGCGATGTCACTGTACAGGGATAATAAACACAGCGATGTCACTGTACAGGGATAATAAATACAGTGATGTCACCGTACAGCGATAATAAACACAGTGATGTCACAGTACAGAGATAATAAACACAGTGATAAAGGATCGGCACTCGCTAATAATTGCAGTTATAGGTTGCTTTATTGCCACATTATTTGTGACGCGTTTCAGCACAGACCGTGCCTTCCTCAGACATACAAACAAACCAAATAGTCAACATTTAAATAGCCCGCCTCAATGACGTATTGCTGACGTCATGTTGCTAGGCAACATCAGTAAACAAAGGAAAACATAAATGAAAAAAATGAAAAGGATGAAAAAAGGGAAACAATAGTACATACTTATTTCAGTATTGTAGAATGCACGCTATGTAGTCCTGCTTCATGGACGCTGTAGAAAATAAATATAAGATATAAACAGACAAGTGTTACTTGTAAAATATTATAAAAAACTGTTAAGTGCATAACCTCTATTGAGGCCCTTTGGTTCCAGCGTTTGTAGACGGTGGATCCAATAGGCCTCACGTTTCAACAATAATTTATTTCTGTCGCCGCCACGACGAGGCTGAGGAACATGCTCAATTATTTGAAAGCGCAACTGTGCAATGGTATGTTTCTGTTGATGGAAATGATGAGGTATGGGCAACAACAAATTGCCCTTGCGAATGGTAGATTTGTGTTTGCTAAACCGATCCTTCATGCGCATAGATGTCTCGCCAATATAAAGCATACCACATGGGCATTTGAGTGCATAAATTATAAATTGGCTATCACAGGAAAAAAGGCCCCTTATTGGTATTTGTTCCCCAGTTTGTGGATGGTGAAGAAATGCCCCTTTGATGACACTGGAGCAATGAATACAATGTAAACAGGGGTATGTCCCAGCCCTGGAAGTAGCTAATGTACTTTTTTTCAGTTCACTCTTCAAACTTCCTATATCTGCTCTAACAATCCTGTCTCTAATATTCCTGGCTCGCTTGTGACAGATCATCGGATGATTCTGAAATTCAGAAACCTGAGGGTAAGATTGGGTGATCAAATGCCAGTGTTTATTAATGACTGCCCTTACTCTGTTAATCCAAGGATGATATTGTGTCACAAAAGGGATACGTGGTTTAGTGTCTGTCCTGTTAACTGTGGTAGAGGTGATCACCTTTCTCTTTTGTTCCGCTAACAGGTCTGATGGATAGCCTCTATTAGTGAATTTAGTTATCATCTCATTGAATCTCATTTCACGCTTTGCTGGATCACTGACAATACGTTGTACTCGCTGAAGTTGTGAGTATGGGAGTGCTCTCTTAGTGGATGTGGGGTGATTACTGGTGTAGTTAAGCAGACTATTGCGATCAGTTTCCTTAGTATATAGATCTGTCTGTATCTTACCATCATCACCCTTAATCACCCAAGTATCCAAAAAGGGAATTTTCTTTAAATCAAAGTGTAAAGTGAATTTCAGTTCAGTTCTAATGGAATCAAGGTACTGGATAAATTCCCGCAGGGAACGAACGTCGCCCCGCCATACGCAAAAAATGTCATCGATAAAGCGTTTCCAAAAAATGCAATTATCTTGATATAGATGATTAGTATAAATAAATTCTGTCTCAAATTGTGACATATAACAATTTGCGTATGGCGGTGCGACGTTCGAACCCATCGTGGTCCCGCACCGCTGCTGGTAAAAGGTATCCTGAAATAAGAAATAGTTCTGTTCGAGTACTATTTGTAAAAGGGATATAAAAAATTCACATTCTGTCTGATTGTATGTACTGTCTTGTAAGAGACATTTCACAGCCTCAATGCCCTTAGAATGTGTAATGGACGTGTATAAACTACACACGTCTAACGTGACAAGAATGCATTCTTCGGATGTCTGTAATGGATAGATTGTTTCTAGAAAATGTCCTGTATCTCGCAGGTATGAGGGTGTTGTCTTAGTCAGAGGGGTTAGTACTTTTTCTAACAAAATTGCTGGAGGGGAAAGGATGGAGTCAGTGGACGCCACAATTGGCCGTCTTATAGGTGTTAGTGTCGGCTAGTTGACCAAGAATCTCAGCAACATAATAAGATTTATCCAATACCACCAATGCACCCCCTTTATCAGCAGGCTTAAATATCAATGATTTATCATCCAGAAGATGTTCCAAGGCCTGTTTTTCCTCGGTTGTTAAATTATGATGTATATATACATCTCCTTTTCTGCATTCTAATAATAATAAATCAATATCCTTCTGAACCAAATGTACATAAGTTTCAACTGGATGATATGACCTCGGGGGTGCAAATGTGCTTTTGGTTCTTAACCCAAATTGACTAAGTGTAAGACATTCATCAGCAGTCTCCTTTTGCTTGACACTGACATTATCATACAGAGTAAGGGCAGTCATTAATAAACACTGGCATTTGATCACCCAATCTTACCCTCAGGTTTCTGAATTTCAGAATCATCCGATGATCTGTCACAAGCGAGCCAGGAATACTAGAGACAGGATTGTTAGAGCAGATATAGGAAGTTTGAAGAGTGAACTGAAACAAAGTACATTAGCTACTTCCAGGGCTGGGACATACCCCTGTTTACATTGTATTCATTGCTCCAGTGTCATCAAAGGGGCATTTCTTCACCATCCACAAACTGGGGAACAAATACCAATAAGGGGCCTTTTTTCCTGTGATAGCCAATTTATAATTTATGCACTCAAATGCCCATGTGGTATGCTTTATATTGGCGAGACATCTATGCGCATGAAGGATCGGTTTAGCAAACACAAATCTACCATTCGCAAGGGCAATTTGTTGTTGCCCATACCTCATCATTTCCATCAACAGAAACATACCATTGCACAGTTGCGCTTTCAAATAATTGAGCATGTTCCTCAGCCTCGTCGTGGCGGCGACAGAAATAAATTATTGTTGAAACGTGAGGCCTATTGGATCCACCGTCTACAAACGCTGGAACCAAAGGGCCTCAATAGAGGTTATGCACTTAACAGTTTTTTATAATATTTTACAAGTAACACTTGTCTGTTTATATCTTATATTTATTTTCTACAGCGTCCATGAAGCAGGACTACATAGCGTGCATTCTACAATACTGAAATAAGTATGTACTATTGTTTCCCTTTTTTCATCCTTTTCATTTTTTTCATTTATGTTTTCCTTTGTTTACTGATGTTGCCTAGCAACATGACGTCAGCAATACGTCATTGAGGCGGGCTATTTAAATGTTGACTATTTGGTTTGTTTGTATGTCTGAGGAAGGCACGGTCTGTGCTGAAACGCGTCACAAATAATGTGGCAATAAAGCAACATATAACTGCAATTATTAGCGAGTGCCGATCCTTTATCTGCAAGTTTGTTTTGGACGCCAACCGCCGATACGTGCACCACTACTCTGTCCGGAGTGCCGCCTGCATATCACAAACAATAAACACAGTGATGTCACCGTACAGGGATAATAAACACAGTGATGTCACAGTACAGGGATAATAAACACAGTGATGTCACAGTACAGGGATAATAAACACAGTGATGTCACTGTACAGGGATAATAAACACAGCGATGTCACTGTACAGGGATAATAAACACAGCGATGTCACTGTACAGACATAATAAACACAGCGATGTCACTGTACAGGGATAATAAACACAGTGACGTCACTGTACAGGGATAATAAACACAGTGATGTCACAGTCCAGGGATAATAAACACAGTGATGTCACAGTACAGAGATAATAAACACAGTGATGTCACAGTACAGGGATAATAAACACAGTGATGTCACAGTACTGGGATAATACACACAGTGATGTCACAGTACAGGGATAATAAACACAGTGATGTCACAGTACAGGGATAATAAACACAGTGATGTCACAGTACAGGGATAACAAACACAGCGATGTCACTGTACAGGGATAATAAACACAGCGATGTCACAGTACAGGGATAATAAACACAGCGATGTCACTGTACAGGGATAATAAACACAGCGATGTCACTGTACAGGGATAATAAACACAGCGATGTCACCGTACAGGGATAATAAACACAGTGATGTCACAGTACAGGGATAATAAACACAGTGATGTCACAGTACAGGGATAATAAACACAGTGATGTCACAGTACAGGGATAATAAACACAGTGATGTCACTGTACAGTGATAACAAACACAGATATTTCTTTATGGTGGGTCCCAAGAATTATTTCCTCTGGTGGGCCCTAGGTACTCCAGTCCGACCCTGCCTAGGGGCAGCCTTAGTCTCATGCTACCTTGAGAGATTTGAGAAGTCTGGTAGCAAATTTTAGGTTCAATCATGGTGGTCTGGATGGTACTCTCTAACATTTCCTAGGCAGATATTATTGAGATAAGGACAGCGGGTCTGCAATACAACTCGCATCACGGATGCGAACCCATTCCGGGAGATGCGATGTGGTGCGGAACGGAGGCATGGATCGGAAGCCAGGTTTTCTGTCTATGCCCCCGCACCACAAAAAAGTGGTGCGGACTGTCGGATGTGGATTGCTGTCCCCATTCAATTGAATGGGTCCGCAATCCGCATGCAGCGGCCCTATGGTTGGTGCCCATGCATTGCGGACCACAATTTGCGATCTAGAGCACAGGCCCAGCCGGCACACGTTCGTGTGCATGAAGCCTTAGATTGCAGTTAGGTGAGATGGCAAGGCCCAGTGAGGCTAGAGCCACAAGATAATTACTCTCAGGATGCGGTATTATTGACTCCCCATTTGGCCTCAGTTTACCAAGATGATGCTCTAGTGATCCTGGAGCTAAAGCAATCCAGGGAGAGGGTTGGCACTTCATTGTTATCAATGCTTAATCTTATGTAGGCTTTTTTGTCTACTAGTATTTATAGTGGAGGAAACTTGCAGTAAAGGAAATAACTTTCAATGTGCCCACTGCTAATGAGGATTGATTGTACCGCACTTCATGTCAAGGGTGCTTTACTAATCTTAGGAGTGGAGAGCCCTATGTTCCAGCTAGCGTAACCTGCAGACTTCAACTTCTTTTAACATGACCTAGTTGATGATCACTGTGCTATGTCAATGTGAATACTGTCTTCTATCTAGAAAGGAGACTCTTGATGATCTTCTAGGCAAGCAATGATGTTGGTCAAGCCTTTTCCCTGCCTCCCATTTACCTAAATATGTTTGACTTCCAATGTCTTGATGTTCTGTTTATGTCTTAATCACTAACTGGCCGCCTGTCATGTAAACATCATGATAGAGGAGGAGTGTGGAGTATTTAACGAGCCTCTGATCACCGGGTCACATGGCCAGTCATCAGGGATGTGCCCTCCAATGAAATGTACCATGTTGTGTGAATGTAGCCCCTGTGCCAATTATTGTACACTTGAGGATACAGTATTTATATGTGTAGAAATGCATAGAATAAAATGATAGGCATTTCCGCCACACTAAATAGATAACCTAAGGGTGAGGTGTGGTTGAATGTGCTGAGAAAACATGAATAGTGAACCAGGCTCTCTCCTGGCCCTATTCATATAGTATTCCTGCTGAGATATAAATGTTTTTAAGAATATGAAGTAACTTTTTGAATTTGTAACATGCTTTATTCAGGCAAGACATTTTACACTTTTATCTGTACAGTGTAGCTATACAAACATTGACCTCCACTTTACTGACAGGATTGTGTGTAACTATAGGGGGTGCAGAGACAGAGTTCATGCAGTGCCTTTTCCCTGGAATATGAGAGGACTCAATAGTCCATTGGTAACACAAGAGTCCAACAGTACTATAAATTGCTTGTAATGGGTGAGGACCCAGTACTGCTTCAAGCTATGAATTTGTTCACTGCTACTTGTTAAAGCATTGTGCTTTTATACATATTGAAATTATTAAAATTATAATAGCTACAATTATGATAAAGAGGTTCATGTGATCTAAATCTGCATTTTTACTTAAAACTGTTGTGCCAAGTGCTTGGCCGTTTCCATCAGTCCCTTAGAGACTGAATGGTACGGCTTTATCAGGATGAGAAAATGAGACCTCTATTCTCAGAATCAGTGGGAACATGGGACCTCCATTCTGAAGATTGGTGAGGGTCCTAGCAGTCAGACCTCGACCCCTCCCTCGATCATTAAGTTACCCCCTATCCTGTGGAGATGGATCAGACAAAGGAGCAGATGAAAGACGGTAATGCTATAAAGACTTAGAACAAATGAATGATGTCGAATAAAAACAATGTTTGTATGTTACTAACTTGTCAAGTATAACAACTTTCCCATATACTTTGTGCTTCTAAAGCTGCTGGTTTCTCAGGTTTCACTGAGGGCCACATGACCTGTGATGTCAGCTTATCTCCCTGCTCTGTGATGTTTCATGCACAAGCCTCAGAGATCAGATAACAGTCTGTACGAGACGGCACTGTGCTGGCCATGCCCCCCTGCACTGCCAGGCTACTATCTGCTCTATCAGTGGATTCCTTCAGATAAAACATTAACCCCTTCAGCCAGAACAAACTGAGGGCTCAAGGCTTTACAACAGGCTTTACACTGCAGGCAGTGAGGAGACAAATGCTGGGCACAGGAGCTGATAGAGAAATTGTATTGCACAAGAACAGGTAGGGGGAAGTGTGTGTATCAGCATTGTCATTGTACAGCTTGGACTTGTAGTCCTACACATACAACATGCTGCTGAGTATCCTAGAAGGCAGACATGTCGTCACTCAGGGCAGCTCTTGTATTCACTCTCTTTGCAGAGCAGGGGGAGGGGCAGAGATTGTTATTACTGCAGAAAGAAGAAATATAGATTTCTTTTTGCCTAAAACTTGCTTAACTTAGTCATATATTTCTGCCCATCAGATTTACAGTGCAATATATTTTTTTATAGCTTGGACAACACCTTTAAAGGAAGGCTAACAAATTAAAAACACCTCCCTAAATTACCCAAGCTAAGCAAGGTGGTCATCTGATCCACATCAGGTGTAAGTCAGTTGAATACCAACTGACCCAAATACTGTGAATAAAGAAAAGAAGATGAGTCAATATGGAAATTTCAGCTCTTTGTCAGTGGGAGGTGACACTGAATGTAGATTTCCTAGTGCTGCTGCCACTGTGTTCTAGCAATCATAGAGTTTACAGCAATCATACCTCCAACTATTGGATACAAATTACATACTTTGGTAATACAGTATAGTATGTCACCATGATGAAAAAACACGTCTGGTTAAACATTTCATCTATAATATGTTTCCCTGTACCATTACATGCAGGCCATGTAATTCATACCTCAATTACAAGGAATGTGGAAAATTGCAGCTGGCAATCTCACTTACTGGTCAAGATTGAAGTTGAAGGAGCCACATATAATAATAAAGAAACTATGTATAATATTACAGATAAAGTATATTGATTAAAAAGAAAGCCTTCACAGATATACCCTCTTGTACATAAAATTACATGGCAGGGAAACTCAAATATTGATATATACATATATAAATGAAAAATAGAAATGAAATGAAAATTTAAATACAAAAAATATGAAAAACTAAAAAATATAATTTTCATCTATATTAGTTTTTGTATTTGTTTTTTTTCTCATTCATTTGCAACAATATCACTTATATATTGATCTTGTTTTACATTTCTGCTTCATTTTTTATTGATTGTATATTCCTTATCCCATCAATAATTGAGGGTATATCTATGAAGGTTTTACATTTAATAAATATGCTTTAGCTTTAATATTGTACATGGTTTCTTTAACCACCTAACTGTTTTGCCCGACTTCAGCTCCAGCAGTGGGAAAAGTACTTAACTGTTCTGCCCCAGCTGGAGTTGGGCAGAAGTGGATGCAGGGAGGGCTGCTTTAGCTACTGATATCTCCTGATTGTTAGCAGCTAGAAGCATGAAACTAGTGTTGTTTTAAAGCATCCCAGGCTTTAATACATGACCACTTTCATGCTTCTAGCTGCTAACAATCAGGAGATATCACTGTTAGAAATCAAGTCGGGAATAATCGGGGATAAAACATGTTCTTACTGTCACTTTCACTGAAGCAGCAGGGACAACAGCTAAATAGTAGCTGCTTTCTCTCCCTTCAAATTCTCCTGTTCGCTCAGGCTGATAGGAGGTAAAATAAAGTAAAATAAAGTTTGTGAAATGTATTCTTGATCCCCCTCACCTCTCTTTCTTGTATGCCATGTCTCTCCCTGCTTCAGTAATAAACCTCCTCTTCCTGGCTTCACTCTGAATGTCGATGTGATTGGTGCCTTCACTCTGCCTGTCTGTGTGCTCCCTCTGTCTCATATCCCCCATACCTTCAATAATAAAGTGTTCCTTGCTCCCTGATGTTACCTGATCATTGGCTGCCTCCTCTGCATGTGTTCCAGTCACACACTGTACAGATAACAGGATCACTGCTAATTAGCCATATAGCTTTCCTTCTGCATGATCCACCACCACTTCATCTCTTGTCTGACCCCTCCATAAACTAGAAAAAAACATGACAATTGTCCAATTATCTTCATTCCCTTCCATTATATCTCCTCTTGAATTCTGTTCTCAGCCTGGCTGGCAGTACAAATATTGAAATACATTTTTTATACACAATAAAAAATATTAATTAAATGCTATCATAAATGTTTCCTAGAAGGGTTTTTTCAATTTTAATGTGACTGGTGGGAGGTTAATATTATTAATGGCTCCTTCAATTTCAATCTTGACCAGAGAGTGAGAGTGCCAGCTATAATTTTCCACATTCCTTACTAGCTCTTCTTTTAGTTTTTAGCCAACCTGCAAGTTTGAGCACCCACGTTATCCATATATCAGTATCGGTGAGCCGCTTAGATACTCCTGAAGGCTTGTCATTGTGAGTCATCTCCTTCACCTATGGTACATGGTTATTGACTAGTATCCACAAAATGTAGCAACAAACATAAACCCAACCACGCTTCTCATTACATTTTAGCATGGTGCCAAAAAAATAAAAAATCTAAAAGCCGAAAGACCTTGTAATCGGAGGTAAATTTATGTCTCATTTTAGTGTAAGACCATATACCATATAATATAGATATATGGGTATATAGATAGATTAATTCAATGTCTCTCCGCAGCCAGCGTGGGAGACAGGTGACCTCTGTGACCCTGACTGAGACTAAAGGTCTGTCTACCGCCATCTGGGAAAGGTTCTAGGAGGTAACATAAACATTCTCTTATTTCCCGAGAACCATAATGAATTGAGCTATCAGTTACTCGGGGAGAAATTATGATATATTGTCGGACTCTGTTTTCCCAGATGGGGGGGGACATCAATATTCTCCAGATTTTAGGAAGCATGTTATGTAATATAAATCCATGTTTTATAGTTAACAGATGGGGCCCATGTCACCAGTGGTTATTCACACGCTGCCCCTTACAAGCCCTCCCTTTTCCAAGGGAGGGGGTTGGAGCAGCTACACTGAATAAAGGTTCTCCTTAGACCAATTCATATCAGCCTCATCTGGAACAACAACTGTGGTTCGTTCGTGTCCAGAAAGAAATTGCTGATTCATCTTTACCTAGGCTGTATTTGAAACAGACGGGGCTCACTAGGTTTTTCCATCATTTCCATATTTGCACGAAGCTAAGTATAATAAACTTTATTACTTTATTTTTAATCAATTTGTTTGTGTTTGGGTCATCAGTATACTGTAATTATCATTAAGCAATAACTCATTTGCATACATTTGGTGTCAGAAGTGGGATGTAATTACTGTATACTGACCCTTGCATAATTATTATTGTAAAGTATTATTGTTAAGGCCTAGTTACTAATATTGAGAAAGTTGTGTATGTTTGTGCCTAGTACCTAAGAATCTGTTGGAGGTTGGGCTATAACATAGGTTCAGGTAGAAGGTTAGATATTGTGACTAGGATAGAATGGCATTTTCATTGTTTAAAGGGGGAAAGAATCAGCGCATGGGTCCATCACCTTCTTGGGTGCTTAGCTCCGGACACTGGGCCCCAATCACCCGTGAGTGCAACAGACATGTTGCTCCCCAGTGCTTGGCTGACCCCTGTCAAGCAGCTGTGGGTTTAGAGTTGTCCCGGTATAACCCTTCTGAGCAAAAAGCGGCAGCAAGTGAGGGATGGATTTGCGTGCAGGCTCTTCAGGAGGAGACAGTGAAGCGAGAGGCAATTGAAGAGGAGCTGCTGCAGGCAGCTACTGAGCAATTGGCGCTTTTGCGGACCTGTATGAGGGACATTGAGAAGCATAATGGGGAATTGAGTAATCAGTTTTCCCATTATGTAGTCCGTACTATGCAAAAACGCAGACGGAAAAAACAGGGATCACTCCCAGGTGACAGAAGTGCTTTTAGAGGAAGAACTCTAATTCAGCAAGATAAATGGGATGCTGTGGGTGAGTGGTCAGGATTGTCATCATCAGATGAGATAGAAATAGAAGAGGAAGAAGTGCGTCCCATTGTAACAACAAAATCAAAAAGAGAGGTTACACCGAGAGCTTCAGCTTCTGGGGATCAGAATTATGTAGAGGAGACCTGTACAAAAAATATACAGGAAATGAGAGAATTAAAATTAAACAAAGGCAAATGTTTTTAGATCTTTTGAACAGTGGAGTCAGCAAGGAGGAGATAGATGGCATTCCTACTCCTGACTTGCTAGAGCGTTGGAAAGATCTAAAACAGCAGGGTAAATTACACACAGTAAGATCCAAAAAGAAGGAAAAAGATGTGAAAAATGCAAAGGAGTTGTTTCAAGAGATAAAAGAGCCCAAGTGTCTACCATCAGAAAGGCACTTGTGTTTAGAAATAAACTGTTTAAGTTTTGTTGAACCTAATGCTATGTGGGTGTTCAAGTAGGAAAGATCTGTGACCATAGCATTAGAGGTTGGAACCGTAATGAAAGAATAAGCATTGTAACCTAGTGTGGGCCAATATGGCTAGCACTAAGAAGATATGTTGGCCATAAAGTATTGTCTGGTTGATGTGAAAGGTTGAAACTGTTTGAAGAAGGTTTGAAGAAGGTTGAACAATACCCATAGCCAAATAGATGGTGGTATTGTATAAGTCTTATCCCCCAACTAGTCTGCTGTTTGTTGAAGTTTCAGGAAAGCTGGATGAATCCTTGAGAGATAAGAGTCAGGAAGGGGGGGGGCTGATAGCTGTGGTGGGCTGAGGCAAGAATTTGTAAGTGACTTAAGGTTTAGAAATGTTCCTTTGTTGTTGCTGCAGATTGGTTATATATCTGACACAGAAGAGTAAAGATCAATTAATAACTTTTCTTTTTTCTCTTCCTAGCAGCTTATAAATGTGCAAGAGCCAAGACAATAGTTATGTGCCCAGTGTGGGGTGCTTGTGTGTCTTTCCAATAACAATGTGTTGTAGTAGTGAACAAACAAAGACAATGGTATTACTTGCCAGCAATTGATTCACTTAATGTATGTTTCTTTGTTACCCCCCCAACAGGATGGTTTTCCGTGAGTGTATCTGTATTCAGGAAAGCTGTGTGGATGGGAGTCGACTCACTCAGTGGAATGTGAATGCATGCAGCTTGAAGTTGTAGTTGTGTAGAATGTGTTTGAAGGTGTGAAGACTGATGGATGCTCAGCAGAACTGTGTGTGGATATGTAGGAAATGAATAAATGAAAAATGTGTATGGAGTATAATGCGCATTGGGGATTTTTATTTTTATTTTCTTTCTTGGGATATTTTTTGGTACCAAATGTTTTTGATTGAGCTCTACATTTTTTCCTATTGAATACAATGAAACGTTTCCAATGGGCCCTTTATGTGTTCATGTCTGTATTGTCTGATTTGTTTGTTTCAATGTTTGTGGTTACTTGTATTATGTTAACGGTACTCCAAACATCAGAGATCTGTCCTCATGGACAGTTGAGACCAGACTAATAGAAAGGGGAAGGATCACACAGTCCGACTGGAAGGGGTGGACTTAAATGATTTAGGGGGAAGGACGGGTGGATGTCCCAGACACAAAGACATCCTTTGTGCCCATCCCCTCTTCCCCCATGAAAGATAAGTTCTGTGTTGATTCAAGGGAAAAACAGTACATTCATTTCCACCTCCAGGAAAGCTGGGTACTTCTACAAAGTGTGCAAAATACACAAAACAACACATTAAGTTAACACCAAACAGCATTGGGTATCTCAAGAAGGGTCATGAATAAACTGATATTGATGAGGTTGTGTTTTATTTGGTTTAAAAGGTTTTACACTGAAAAAACTAATACCCATGCATTGCTATTGTTTAATGTGCAGTACTGTGTGTACTTAAGATCAAGTTTAGAATTTCAGAAAAGTTTATTTTCTTTGGCAGAGGACTACTGTGGTATCATTGGTAAGAGTTATTTATATACAGTGTTGGACTGACAAAAGTTCTAAGGACATTTGTTTTATTTGATCCATTTGATGCAGAGATGGAGAGGAAATCACCTCATCAACGGCTTTTTCTAATATGAACTGAGTTTTTGAATTGACATTTTCTTGATTGTGTGGAACTGTTCAGTACATCTTTCCTGTGTGCAGCTAAAAAGAGCCAGGACTGGCAACCTCAGAAAGTCCAGGGGCTGCTACGTCAAGTCAACAAGGTGTGGTAAGAGACAGTATTCAGTGACCTGACTGTCACCCAGCAAGGAAAAAGGCTTCAACCACTGGTCTGCTATGCTGATGCAATGATCTGCAGACCAGTGAGGGGGGGGAGGTCCTTGTGTCAAAACTCCTCCCACAGACAAGGTAATGGACTGTCTATCACCCACTGATAAGAGGCTCTAAGATCTGCACTGACATCTACACCTGCTACCCCTTCACATACATAAGGAGGGGTCATAGACTGAACTTTGTAACAACAAACTTCAAGAAATGGACATTTGACTTTACACCAGAGACTTTGTTATCCAAGAAGATCAGAAGTGAAGAAGACCTCAGTGAGATACTTCTTGTTAGTCCAACACACAGTTTTATTTTTGTTTTTTTTAGAAATCCAATGGTCCTGTAGTTTTCTGTCAAATGATTAGGCTATACCTATAGAATGGGTTCTGTTATTGGAAGTAATTGTGAGCATTGTAATATATTGCTGTGTACGTATTATGTGTGTATGTATTACCAGATGTAAGTAGAAACAATGTAACAACTATCCCCTTAAGAAGTGTTTACACTAAAATGAGCCAGGGGTGGAGTGTAATCGGAGGTAAATTTATGTCTCATTTTAGTGTAAGACCATATACCATATAATATAGATATATGGGTATATAGATAGATTAATTCAATGTCTCTCCGCAGCCAGCGTGGGAGACAGGTGACCTCTGTGACCCTGACTGAGACTAAAGGTCTGTCTACCGCCATCTGGGAAAGGTTCTAGGAGGTAACATAAACATTCTCTTATTTCCCGAGAACCATAATGAATTGAGCTATCAGTTACTCGGGGAGAAATTATGATATATTGTCGGACTCTGTTTTCCCAGATGGGGGGGGACATCAATATTCTCCAGATTTTAGGAAGCATGTTATGTAATATAAATCCATGTTTTATAGTTAACAGATGGGGCCCATGTCACCAGTGGTTATTCACACGCTGCCCCTTACAAGCCCTCCCTTTTCCAAGGGAGGGGGTTGGAGCAGCTACACTGAATAAAGGTTCTCCTTAGACCAATTCATATCAGCCTCATCTGGAACAACAACTGTGGTTCGTTCGTGTCCAGAAAGAAATTGCTGATTCATCTTTACCTAGGCTGTATTTGAAACAGACGGGGCTCACTAGGTTTTTCCATCATTTCCATATTTGCACGAAGCTAAGTATAATAAACTTTATTACTTTATTTTTAATCAATTTGTTTGTGTTTGGGTCATCCGTATACTGTAATTATCATTAAGCAATAACTCATTTGCATACAGACCTCTGTTCATGAATTTATGTAAGGTTGGCCATCCTGCTAGTCAACTCCAAAGAATCTAGAAGAATCTTTGAATATTCCAAACTTTTTAAATGTGTAACCATTTGTAATTGCTTCACTCATTCACAATCTTTACGGAAGTTATCCTATTCATTAACCATGTGCACATCTACATCAAACATCTGCAGAAAATGAGTTTGTACTAGTTGTTTGTTGGAATGACATAAACATATTTTCTTTGTGACGAGGAAAAACACATCTTTCAAAAAAGGAAAAAAATTCCCCTATTCTCTACACTATTCCATAGACATCAAGTAATATGAAACCTTTGTTTCTCTCTCAAGACCAGGTTCACGTAGGGATCGCTACAGACATTATGTCACTAAGTCACAAACACTTTTCATAAATTTATTTGGCATTTTGTCTAGCAACAACTGCAGTCTACAAAACAATAGAATAAAAAGCATTATCGGTGCCATGCAGAATGCTATTATTTTTACTTGGAAAATGCGTCTTTGCCAGAAGTGTACTGCCAAGCAACATTTCAGTACTTGATGTCAATTCTTGCAGTTAGGCCAACACTTTTGGCTTCTAATGCTGGAGGATGGTGCAGCAAGGGAATCTAGACTTAGGAAGTGTGCTGCTTTTTACCATAAGGATAGGGCAAATACATTGAGAAATATGGTGAGCACCAGATTTATGAAGCACCTATTCCACTTTTTCCATTATAGAAGGTAAGGTGGAGGGTAACTTTTTTTACTTGATTGATTACAATTTTTTTTAATCAAAATGTCTTATGCTTAATTCAAAAAATTGGAAATATGTCAAAAATTTGGGCAGTAACACTTTACATTTCACATTACCATTGAGTTTTTGAAAAACATGTACTGGAAACTTGGTAGGGCAAGGGGGCCCTACTGTTTTGTTATCGGGCCCTATGAGACTGAGTACGCCCCTGTTTCAATGTCCAACTTTACATGGTAGTAAGGGTAAAATAACAGCCCAATAGAGAGCTGCCCATAATCCTTAAATTAATGCTTCTGGATTTTGCAAAGTTGGTCTTATCCAAACAATAGATTTAACTAAAGGTGCAAATAATTAGAAACAGAAAAGGAAAATAATACATAGTAACATAGTTTATAAGGCCGAAAAAAGACATCTGTCCATCCAGTTCGGCCTGTTTTCCTACAAGTTGATCCAGAGGAAGGCAAAAAACCCTGTGAGGTAGAAGCCAGTTTTCCCCACTTTAGGGAAAAAAATTCCTTCCCGACTCCAATCAGGCAATCAGAATAACTCCCTGGATCAACGACCCCTCTCTAGTAACTATAACCTGTAAGATTATTACCCTCCAAAAATACATCCAGGCCCCTCTTGAACTCTTTTAGTGAACTTACCATCACCACCTTCTCAGGCAGAGAGTTCCATAGTCTCACTGCTCTTATCGTAAAGAATCCTCTTCTATGTTTGTGTACAAACCTTCTTTCCTCCAGACGCAGAGGATGGCCCCTCGTCACAGTCACAGTCCTGGGGATAAATAGATCGTGGGAGAGATCTCTGTACTGACCTCTGATATATTTATACACAGTTATTAGATCTCCCCTCAGTCGTCTTTTTTCTAAAGTGAATAACCCTAATTTTGATAATCTTTCTGGGTACTGTAGTCCACCCATTCCAGTTATTACTTTAGTTGCCCTCCTCTGAACCCTCTCCATCTCTGCTATGTCTGCCTTGTTCACAGGAGCCCAGAACTGTACACAGTACTCCATGTGTGGTCTGACTAGTGATTTGTAAAGTGGCAGGACTATGTTCTCATCACGGGCATCTATGCCTCTTTTGATGCAGCCCATTATCTTATTGGCCTTGGCAGCAGCTGTCTGACATTGGTTTCTGCAGCTTAGTTTTCTGTTCACTAAAATTCCTAGGTCCTTTTCTATGTCAGAGTTATCCAATATTTTACCATTTAGTACGTACTGGTGACTTGCATTATTCCTTCCCATATGCATAACTTTACATTTGTCAGTGTTAAACCTCATCTGCCACTTCTCTGCCCAAGCCTCCAGTCTATCCAGATCCATCTGTAGCAGTGTACTGTCCTCTTCTGTGTTAAATGATACAAAGTTATACCTAGCAGATATAGAAGGTCACTGTTAAGGGGTAGATCACTGTGCAGGGTCACTGTTAAGGGGGCAGGCCGCTGTGGAGGTCTTTGTTAGGGGGGCTGGTGGGGTGTTATGGAGGTCACATTTTAAGGGGGTGCGGCACTGTGGGGGGTCAGTGTTGAGGGGTAGGGTGCTGTGGAGGTCACTGTTAAGGGGGTGGTGAGGTAGAGGTCTTTGTTATGGGGGACATTGTCTATCTTATAACGATACACAGAAACATTAAATGAAAATAGTGGACAGACTCTTCAGATCTTGTAGTGTGCCATTAATCCTTGGGACAAATTCAGTCCAGGATTCAATGTGTTAAGTAGTGTTATAAGTTTGTATTCCCAAATTCTTCTGGCTCTTTGAGACTTGAAATTTCATATGTACTTTCATATGTTCTTAATTGTGTCCTGGCTACATAAATCTTTTTGGGAATACCAATCTATAACTCTTAACACATTGAATACTGGGCTGAGTTTGTTCCAAGGATTTATGGCAAACTAAAAAATCTAAAGAGTCTTCTATAGACATAGTGGGGGCACCAGGTCTCTGAGATAACATCAATTTAGAGACCATAAAACTTTCACACCGCTTATCTATAAGATAATTAAGGACTTCTCAAGATTCTCAAGATTTTAGATTTTCTGTTGTTTTTGAAATGTCCATTCATTACCCCAAGTCTCTGTCATATATATATATATATATATATATATATATATATATATGCATTGCTGTTTCTTCATATATTTTTCTAGTATGCCTGATGTTGTCCCGAAAGCTTGCTATGTAACATCATTACTTCTATTTTTGTTGGCCATTAAAAGGTATCAGACCTGCAAGACTCTTATTTTGTTTCTCTTAATGAGACCAATAAAATAGTTTTCTACAGAATAACACAGTACCAGACGTTTTCATTTTTCTTTTGACAGCTTGCATTAAAATGAAAGCTCTCTCCATGTAGAGTGCAGACTTGTCAGTTCCTCCAGAGGGAGAGAGACTTCATTTTGGCTAATAAATTGAATTCTCTAAATGTTACACGAAAATGAGTTTCCTAAGCAAGAGTTGAAAAAGCCTTGAATATCTTTTGTTTCAGCGTGCATTCATAATGAGACTATCAGACCACCGAGGATGACCAAGATCACTTGTCTAATGCAAGCTGCAGTAACCACAGAGTGATGCCTTCAATTACCACAGCTTACATTACTATTGTCTATGCGTAAGTCATGCTTCTAACTGAAGTGATAACTCCACTTTCCCTTATGAAACATTCCTGGGCTTACAGTAAGGTCACATTTCATATGTATCTTTAAGGAACATGTATATTGTATGTGGTATGAAGTAAAAATGAAAATAATGAAATGAAAAAGTAAAAATGAAAAAACGGAAACATCTATATCTATCTATCGTCTGGATAAGTGAGTGGTGATAAGTGAGTGGTCTGCCTAAAAAAAGTAGTGTTTTGGGAGGCTTCACTTTCTAAATCAAATCAATATTTGGTGTGACCACTCTTTGCCTTCACAACACCGTCAATTCTTCTAGGTATACTAGCACACAGTTTTTGAAGGACCTCAGCAGGAAAGTTGTTCCAAACATACAACTTGGAGAACTAACCACAGATCTTTTGTGGATATAGACTTTCTCAAATCCTTCTATCTCTTCATGGAACTCTAGACAGAATCAATGATGTTGAGATCAGGGGGCTTTTGAGGGCCATATCATCACTTCCAGGAGTCCTTGTTATTCTTTATAGATAGCTCTTAATGACATTACACGCAAATACAGGCAGATACTTATCCATCATGCATTACCATCATGGAGGCATCTGACTGGCTCCAAATTTATTCTGCAGCATGACAATGACCTAAAACATACAGCCAATGTCATTAAGAACTGTCTTCAGCCTAAATAAGAACAAAGAGTCCTAAAAGTGATGATATGGTCCTGAAAGAGCACTGATGTCAACATCATCAGTTTTTCTGGGATTAGATGAAAAGACAGAAGGATTTGAGTAAGCCTATGCCCATAGAAGATCAGTATTTAGTTGTCTGGAACAACCTCCCTGCCGAGTTTCAGCAAAAACTGTGTGCAAGTGTACCTAGAAGAACTGATGCGGCTTATTCACTCTGTATTGTGTTAATTGATAAAAAATTCTCTACAGGCAAATCATGCAAAATGGCGCCTAGCAATTTTACTGTGAAAGTTGGTGTAAAAAACAACAGGAAGAATATGAACAATTGCTTGACCCTGAAAGGGAGGGGGAGGACTTGCCATGATTTGTTCACGGGGACAGAATAAAGCCAGGTCTCTTGCTCAGAACAAACCAGCTGCTATTCTGTTCTCAGCTATGGATGTGATAGTATGCGTTGTGGCTGACAAAAAACAATTGTAGACACAAATCAATTACTAGAGATACTACAGATACACTATAGTCAGAGAACTGGAGATATAATCAGGAAGATTTTATAGTTTTATCAGGGAAAGCGTAGGGATAGAGAGCAAGGGACTGGTCACTGTCTCAGTAGTTTCATACAGTTTGATGGCTGTAGTTCCATACAGTTTGCAGTTCTGCATTCCAAAATCCTGTAAAAAAACAACTAACATTTTCTGTTAAAAGAGCCAGCCAGGTTTTTTTTAGTTTGGAAAAAAGTTTCTACAGTTCACAGACTCATTTCCAGCACTTCTATAGTATACATTCTGCTGCAAATGCTGAGAAATTGCCGTTTTCCCTCCCTCAAAACCATACTTTGCATTACTGGTGAATGTACACCGTGCTGTAATAATAGAATTAATATACTAGTTAACCCATTGTATTGTGTCAAGATACCTACACAATTACTGCAGCATGTTGCGGTTTGCTCTCCGGTCTGAAGACTGAATGGAATGCTTTCAGGAGCATTCAGTTGTCTTCAGTTCAGTTTTGTCCCCATTGACAATGAATGGGGACAAAACTGAAGTGTTTTATTCCCGTATTGAGCCCCTATGACGGAGCTCAATACTGGAATGTGAAAGTAGCCTTACAGTAGTTCTGACCAACACATTGTTTAAACATTCAGGGGGGAATTTATCATTAGGAAAATATTTGAAGTCAGTTTTGCTTCAGTCTGTGTTGGAGTACTTTCTGCCACATTTATCAAATGTCACAGGTTGTTTGATAAATGTGGCTTGTCCTTAAACCTAACACTTCTGTCTAGAGAAGCTACTTTACTTTTCTTACTCCACCCTCCTCCTGGAGTGAGATTGCGACTATTTTGCGACTTTTTTTAAAAAGTCGCAATGATAAATCTGGAGTGAAACTCATTAACATGGCTAACCACACCCACTTTTCCACCCATATTACAAACTGGAGTGAGTTGTGTACACATGCAAAAAGTCGCAAAAAAATGCGCAAAAAAGTCGCAAAAGCCCTATCGTGCGACTTTTTGAAGACAGAATTCTGGAGTGAAGGTGTGATAAATCAGGGCCTCAGTATTTAACTACAATGAATACTAATATAGATATTCACATGTATCTATATGCATAATAGAATAGAAATCATTCTGTATTCTTGCCAGCAATGTCTGGGTGGAAATAAATTATTCTAAATAAGAAGATTAAAGGGTTATTCTCATTTTAGACAATGGGGACATATCACTAAGATATGCCCCCATTGTCTTATAGGTGCGGGTCCCACAGCTGGGACCCACACCTATATCCAGAACGGAGCCCCGGACTGAATGAGGGCGCACTGCTCATGCGCAGCCGCCCTCCATTCATTTCTATGGGGCCGCCGAAAATAGCTGAACGCTGGCTCGGCTACTTCCGTCAGCTCCATAGAAATGAATGGGAGCGGTGGCCGCGCTGCGCTCCCATTCATTTCTATGAGCGCAGCGGGGAGCTGCGCCTGGCGGTGGCCGGACCCCCGGAAACCCAGGGTCCTCCAGGCACAGCGCTCCCCGCTCCGTTCTGGATATAGGTGCGGGTCCCAGCGGTGGGTGGCGATATGCCCCCATTGTCTAAGATGAGAATACCCCTTTAAGGATCGATTATATTCATTTTATTGGATTAGGGTAGAAGCATATTTTTCAATTACATTTTAGAAGAATTAAAGGCGAGACATTTAGACAACTCCAGTATGCATGAGAACCTGCCACAAAAGATTAAACACAATTCCTATTAATATGTGCCTCAGCTTTTCTGTGCAAAACCAAATCTTAACCACACGAAAATGTAATGTGGACCAACATAAAATGTTTTGTATAAAGGAATAAAGCTAATTTGGAAGTTACAATTTATTTCAGTAACACACAGTTTCAGATGAAATGCCCTCTGGGGAAAATGTAATAGAGAAATTGAACAAGCACAATCTGGCCAAAATCATCAGGATTCACCATCAACCTCGGAAGGATGGTGGACCATCCATCAACATCTTAGAAAGAGGAACAGTGGTTAATCATTTTCTTAGGAATTAAGCAGCACAAGAAAAATCTGGCAGCCTCTACTCATTATGCTCAATTAAAACGGTCTTTCTGAACTCCAAGCCCTCCAGCAAGTTATGTTTCCAGTATTATCCATAGGGAGATCAAAGTATTATGAAAATCCTTGAAATATTAACTGTTGGGGGTATCAAAAGATGAAAGTTTCACTAGGTGTACCACACAGAGAGGTAACATGAAGCTCCTGAGGCCCAATGCAAAATCTGTGACAGTGCCACTCTTCCCTCCCCCACATGAACCTTGGGTCATATTATTGTGTCTTCTTACCGTATGTAGCATAAGCTCCTTTGGATGCTCTTATGTCTCAAAGCTTATGTGTAACTACTACCTCACCACCCCCTATCGCTATGCTCCTGGCTCCTTATTATGGATGTATTCTACTCTGAAAGCAATGCAGATCAGAATTGCAACCATAACATGGATTGGAGGGTTTTTATAAACCAGGGTTTCATAATATTGTCAGGTACAAAACAGCATCAAAAGGTGTAGATAAAGGTGTGGCTGAGCAGATTAGTTTTATCTAGATTAATTAACCAACTGAATAAATGTTTACCAAACACTTTTACTTGGAAAGTTATCTTTTATTGTTCTCTCTCAAAGTGGGTACAAAACACTTTAACATTGCAGATAAACTCAGCTGGGATGGCTAGGGGAAGACAAAATCCAAAGAAACTCTTCAACCCTCAACTTGCTCATGACCTAGTCCTGCCCTGGTCAGGACTACTGCGCTAAACTCTGTAGCAGCCCGGTTCAAGACTCCTGATCTTCTACCACTCATCGAGCTCTTGCTTGCACCTCACACATTGCACTCGCTGGTGGAACCACGACAATTATAAACTCAAGCACTGCCATGTGAAGAACCCATTGCTCTAATCACATGTTCCTGTATCACATCATTGGGGCCAATTTCCTGTGGTCCTATGGTATACACCAGACTATCTGAATTTACAACTTACAACATGGCAGAGAAAGGAAACTGTTCCACATTACAACTTATTGTAAATTATTAGACCTTCCCGTCACATGCCATACATGTAGGTGCAACGATAATCCAGCCACTAAGTCCAATAGCACTTTGCGACCACTGTCCCTGACAGCCATCTTAACTGAGGTCCCCAGGGAGGTTGTATCTCTCCTTTCTAGCCCAAATCTCTGTGATTGACTGGTCAATGCTGAAAGGGCTGCTACAGGGCTCTGATGGGGGACAGCACCGATAATCCCAGAGGTTACCCAGATGACACCAGCATTTGGCGTCTCTTGTAGGTGCTGTGATTGTCTAGTATGCTATACCAGCAGCAGAAGAGGGGCATATAGAATATTCTACTCATTGCACACTGCCATTTCAGTTGGTGATGTTCTGTGTCTGCTGGGACTTCTGGTGCACCTGTGCACTGTGATCTACTGTGAAGAACTCAGACAGAAAGACTGTCACTGGAACTGCTGCATTGATCAATAATGCAATTGTTCATTTCAGCAGTTCCAGATCCCTGATCCCAGCTCTCTAATTCCCAATCTATGTTCCTATCCATCTCCCCCCTCTCCCTCTTAGGCCTTGTTCACACATCAGTTATTTGATCAGTTATTTCCATCAGTTTTTGTGAGCCAAAACCAGGAGTGGAGGCTACACAGAGATAAGGTAGAATGGAAAGATCTGCACCTGTTCTGCGTTTTTGACCCGCACCTGGCTTTGGCTCACAATAACTGATGGATATAATTGATCAAAAAACTGATGTGTGAACAAGGCCTTATCTGCTTTCGGCAGACACCAAGCAATCCGTGAATCCTTGTTTGTCCCATGTTTTTGTCCTTTTTTCTTTTTTTCTTTCTTTTTTTGTCTGTGGCTCCTATCCCTGCCATTCAGCCTCATAGGCCTCAGTCCACTGGGCCTGAAGCTTATGAGGAATAGGCAAACACATCCCCGCAACCACCTGTGCTGAGTCTTGCGCGGGATGACGTCATGACGTTTAAGATGTCATCATGACAGCCTGTGCCGGACCATGGGAGAGCGGAACACAGGTAAGTATATATATATATATATATATATAGATATATATAGATATATATAAAATGTTAGTTTTTATGTATATTCAGGTCACTACTATGTACCTTTGTGAAAAGTCAGCGCTCTAATTATTCTATATTGTTTCCTGTAACAACATATTTGGCACTGAATTAGCATAATAATTTTCATTTTCACCATCCACTACACATTCATTTCTGGAAGTCACCTGTGTGGTCAAAATGTTCACTACACCCCTTAAAAATTCGATAAGGGGTGTAGTTTCCAAAATGGGGTCACTTCTGGGGGGAAGGGCTCTTTTTAAAAAAAAATAATTTCACATAAGAACATAGAAGCCTCAGCAACTTTTAGCCAATGCTATGTAAAACACATTATTAGGCATCCATTGTGAATGGAGCACTTTCGCTTTGGAGCCCTGTCGTACATCCAGACAACAGTTTAAGGCCATACATAGAGTTTCTACAGTTAGGAAACACAGTATACAGATGTAGAAGCTCTTGCGCTCAAAATGAAGGTTTAGTTACATGTAACCACCACCAGATGGAACTACAGTTTCAATGGCAGAGTTCAGCGCAGCTCCGATCTCCTTGAGGAAATCGGGGCTGCGCTGGTGTTTTAATACTCCCCCCTCCTCAATATTAAAACATTGGTGGCGCAGTGCGCCCTCCCCCCAGTATTAAAACATTGGCCAACATTGGTGGCGCAGTGGTCATGTAGCAGTTTATGACCACATCTTTTTTTTTTTAATTGCAGAATTAGTGTAATCAATATCGAGATTTACTTTTCTGTTAACCCTTGCTGTAAAAAACTGGTTACATAGGAAAATCTACGCAAAAAAAAAATTACATTTTAAAATTTGACCTCCATTTTGCTTCAATTTCTGTGGAACACTTAAAAGGTTAACAACGTTTCTTAATTTAGTTTTGAATAATTTGAGGGATGTACTGGGGTCATTTATAGGTGGTTTTTATTATGTCAGCTCCTCAAAATCACTTCAAAACTGAATCGCTTCTTTCTTGAAAATTAAAAAAAAATGCTTCTAAAATTAAAGTTTTTAATGTTCTAAAAAATAAAAGACCTTTACAAAATGACAGCAACATAAATTAGACATATGGTGAATGTTAATTAATAGTTATTTGTAAGGTATCATTATGGTTCAGAAGTTGCCTGCGAGTAGAGCTCCGTCCACCCCAGGCTCCATTTAGCTGAATTAGCTACCACCCAGCGCTGCCATGGGCAAGAAAAAGGTAGTGAGGCCCCCCAAAGCCTCACCTGATGTTCTGGGGTCATCCCAAATCCAAACGCTGGAAGCGTTCCTGGTGTGCTCCCCTCCGGCCTCCTCTGTAATGGCGGACTTGCGCGCTTCTCAGGAGCAGGAAGACGCTCCTCCCCCTCTCTCCCCGCCACAAGCGCTGCAGTATGGAGCGCACGGACCGGCGCCCACACTACAGGAGGGCTCCTCTTCTGGCCTGCAGCCCTCTACCAGAAGCCAGGGTCCAAGGAGGTCTGACCCCGCTGTGAGTACAGCACAGAGGGGGACAGGGACAGCTGCTGGGCTCCAGGCTCACACAGCACCCCTCTCTGGGGCAAGGCAGGGAGATGACTTTCCTGCCTTAACCTTCATTGCAGGGCAGCCCCTGTCGCTCCTGACATCTACTCCTCCTGGGGGGTCCTATTCCTCAGCTGTCATGGGGACTGGGGCCCAGCGGATGCAGGATATATGCCTCCCAGCATCCGCTGGGCCCCCAACAGGCACCTTTCTCCCCTTCCTTCAGACGCCATAGAATCTGGGTCTCCCCCTAACCCCCGAGACGCCAAGATGGATGGTCCAGCTATGTCACCTGCTGACGGGGTACCTCAACTATTGCAATCCCGTACTCCCTCTAGACGAGGGTCGTCCTCATCTTCAGATTCTGGGAGGTCCCATGCACCTGCTGAACCCCCCTCTGACTGGTGGTCGTGTATACAGCAACTTCCCACTAAACAAGACTTTAAAGCCCTGCTTACAGATGTTACAGATGCCTTTAACCACTTCAAGACCAGGCCTAATTTTGCAAATCTGACATGTGTCACTTCATATGGTAATAACTTTGGAACGCTTTTACTTATCCAAGCCATTCAGAGATAGTTTTCTCATGACACATTGTACATCATGTTAATGGTAAATTTGAGTCAATATGTTTTACCTTTATTTATAAAAAATCAAAATTTACTGAAAAATTTGAAAAAAAAATCTAAATTTTTAAAATATGAATTTCTCTGCTTTTAAGTTGCATAGGGATATCTAATAAAATTGTTATTAATGAACATTCACCATATGTCCACTTTATGTTGGCATAATTTTGGAAATGTAATTTTATTTTTTTAGGACGTTAGAAGGCTTCAAATTTTAGATGTCATTTTTAAGATTTTCATGAAAATTACCAATAGTTAATTTTAAAGGACCTTTGCAGTTCTAAAGTGACTTTGAGGGGCTTAAATAATAGAAACCTCCCATAAATGAACATATTTTAGAAACTACAGCCCCCAATGTAATCAAAACTGATTTTACAAAGTTTGTTAACCCTTTAGATTTCCCACAAGAATTAAAACAGAAGGAAGGTGAAATTTAAAATATATATATTTTTTCGCAGATTTTCAATTTTTAATTCATTTTTCCCATAAGATAGCAAGAGTAAACTGCAAATCAAACCTGAATATTTATTTTCCTGATTCTGAAGTTTGCAAAAACACCCCATATGTGGTTGTAAACTGCTCTGTGACCAGCAGTAATGAGAGGGAGATAGTACATACATTTGTGATTGCTTTGACAGCTTGTCAGAGTGATCAAAAGCCTGGAGGCCAGGAAAAAAGTTCTCAGGTTAAAGCTCCATGTTCTTGGCTGTCAGGAGGCAGCTGAGTCATGGAGCTTCTATGTACAGGTGCTGCACACAGGGGGCAAAGCTCAAGGACGTTTAATATCAGCGATCCGCAGAGATGTTCAGAGTGTGGGACAACGTGTTCATCAACTTGAAGAGGATCATAATGCCTCTCGCACAGAGGTTCGCTACCTCCAGAAACAGACGGCCTCTCATTTTCATCAACTCCGTGACTTGCAGAGCCATGTTGAGGATCTGGACAATCGTGGTAGGCGCCACAACATTAGAGTTAGGGGGGTTCCAGAAGCCCAAGGTGACGAGGACATCCGTGCCATTCTTCAGTCCATCTTCAACACTATTCTGGACCGCCCGCTGCAACACCCTATCTTGATGGACAGGGCCCACCGTGCTCTCCGACCAAAGTCACTGCAGGGACCCCCTAGGGACATTATTTGCTTTATCAATGCCTCAAAGAAGAAATTATGTCTAAAGCACGGACCCGCCAACAGGTCGATTTTGGCGGTGCCAAAGTGTCATTGTTTCAGGATCTTTCATGGATCACACTTCAAAAACGCAGGGCTCTGCGACCGCTTCTGGACTTGCTGCGTAAAAATGCGATCCCTCATCGTTGGGGATTCCCGCTTAGTCTCTCCGCACGCAAGAACGGATCAACAGTTATGCTTCGGACTCCGGAGGACCTTGCTGAGTTCTGTTCCCGATTGGACATTCCTCCGCCGCAATTGCCTTCCTGGGATTTGCCTTCTACTCTGCCACCGATTCCAGCCACTTGGACCACTGTTGGACCCAGAAAGAAACGGAATCGTCCGTCTCCGGTGGAATCAAGGGAGGGGACTCCTGCTTAGTGGACTGCGTAACTATGTGCACTAGTTGATGCTCTGTTACTCCTCTACTGGTTTCTGGCTTTTCTCCTTCATTCCCCCCACTTCCTCTCTTCCTTCTGTCCCTCTGCCCTTTTTCTCTAATGTTGCTTAGTTCTGATTTGGGTGGTTACTTCATTCTCATTCATATCTATGGAGTCATGGGGTGTGGATCCTAGGTCATATTACCTCGGTAGTTATACCTCCTCCACAACCCCCTGTTGGAGTTTCTTTTTTCCATAGATTAAGCTACGGTTCGGTGGCTGCTTAGAACTCTCTGGAACTCCATAGACATGAAGGTTGGGCCATTTTTGTGCCCCTTCGAGTCACTATTGTTTTATTCTTACTATTCCGCTGTTGATATGTTTCTTTTTTCTGTGCTTCAATGTACTTTTCAGTCTCGGTGTTCCATTGGGTCCTCAATGGTAGACCCACATTCTTTGGGGATGGATGGTGTTGGGGGGGGCAGCCTGGTACCCGCTCTGTAATATAGAGCAGACTTCCCCAAGCCCCCCTCTCATTTGGAGGGTGACATTAGCTTAGCCATTCCCCTCTTATATAATGGCTAAGATTATGTCATTAAATGTAAAAGGCCTTCACTTTAATTTTAAAAGGCGCATAGCATTAAGGGAATTCCGCAAATCGGGGGCTGATATTATTCTAGTACAGGAGACTCACTTAACGGGTGAGGGTTCCTTTAACTTCGCAAAGCATTGGTTTCCACAAGTATATATGCCATCCTCCACGTCTAGATCTGCGGGAGTCGCCATTCTTATATCAAGATCCTGCCCTCTTCAGGTTAATACTGTACAAGCTGATCCACAGGGGAGGTATCTGGTGCTGCAGGGGGTCCTATATGGGCGACAACTTCAGTTATGTACTCTTTACGTCCCTAACTCTGGTCAGGTTTTCTTCCTGTCCTCTCTATTTTCTACCTTGGCGTCTGTCCATGGGATGATACAATTAATTGGAGGTGATTTTAATGTTCCACTCTCGGAAAGTACTGATAGATTGACGACTCCTCCATCGGCTCCTAACTCCCAATGTCAGCGCCTCTCCAGAGGCTTCAGAAAGTTAGTCCGTACCAAGTCCTTGTATGACTTGTGAAGGGTGGATAATCCCACCTCTCTCCAATTCACCTTTTACTCCGTCCCCCACCTCACATATTCGAGAATAGATTATTTCCTAGGTAATATTATGGCCCTTAGATCCCTGAGGTTTGCTTTCATAGGTCTGATCACCTGGTCTGATCATGCCCCCATACATTTAGAACTCAGCCTCTCCTCAGCTCCGCTGCGACACCCCCACTGGAGATTAAATGATACTCTGCTGACTAATCCAGTTACTAGAGACGGGCTGCGTTCCTCTCTGTCCCAATATTTCACGGAGAACAGTGAGAGTGTCTCCTCTCGCAGTATACTATGGGAGGCTCACAAGGCTGTCATGCGAGGCGTATGTATTTCCCTCTCATCCTGGCTGAGGAAGGATAGAGAGGCTCAATACAAGAAATGTTTGCAATCGCTCCATAGAGCGGAACATTCACTGAACACAAATCCTTCTAGATGCCTTCTGAGACAGGTGGTGGAATTTCGAGCCTGTCTCAAGTCCTTAGCCTCATCATCCACTGATCAAATGATCCTTTACACCAGGCAAAGATATTTTACATATAGTAATAAGCCCCATACGTTACTTGCGCGTCAGCTGAAGGATAGGGTGGCAGCTTCTACGCCTCATGCGATCAAGGATAGCCAGGGTACATTGCAATACCATCCAGCATCTATTGCTGATTTATTTAATAAATATTATTCCACCTTATATTCCCTTTCCTCCCCACGGCCCAAAGACGAGATGGCTTGTAATGCACTTCTGGACAGGTTTCACTCGGACTGTCATCTCCCTGTCCTCTCCCCGACTGCGTTAGCCCATCTGAATCAGCCTATTACCGCTGAGGAGATCAGTGACACTATCTCTGAATTACCCACGGGAAGGCTCCTGGCCCTGATGGGCTTCCCTATGCTTATTTTAAGACTTTCGGAGATGTACTGATTCCTCATATGGTGGGGTTGTTTAATGGGTTTTTGCAGGGTGAGGCGATTCCCGATACTGTGCTCAGTTCATATATCATGGTTATCCCCAAACCGGGGAAGGACCCGTCAGACTGCGCGACCTATAGACCCATCAGCCTTTTGAACTCTGATCTGAAGATTTTCACTAAGCTGTTGGCAAATAGACTTAATACCTGGCTGCATCATTTAATACACAAGGATCAGGTAGGGTTTGTCAAATTTCGCCAGGCAGGGGACAACACGAGACGCGCAATTGATCTGGTTGATGTCGCGAATAGGGGAGGAGTTGAGGCCTTATTGCTTAGTCTTGATGCGGAGAAAGCATTTGACCGGTTGAACTGGGATTTTATGTTTCGTACCTTGCATCATTTTGGTCTCAAGGGGCCCTTTTTGACCGCCCTGCGAGGGCTCTACTCCTCTCCTTCCGCGGTGGTTAGAATACCCCATGCACACTCTTCTTTGCTCCCAATATATAATGGTACTCGCCAGGGGTGTCCTTTGTCTCCCCTCCTATATGTGCTTAGTATAGAGCCCCTTGTAGCACTCATACGGAATTCCCCGGATATACAGGGTATTATGGTCAGGGATAGGGCCTTTTCTATTTCCCTCTTTGCTGATGACGTGTTTCTTACCTTGACGAACGAATTTTTAATTTTCATGCAGTGTTGGATAGATATAGTAGAGTGTCGGGATATAAATTAAATGCCTCAAAATCTGAGACTTTGCCTATTAATATTAACCCGGATAGACTTCTCCTGTTGCAGAGAAGATTTCATTATACCTGGCGAACACATTCCATAAAATACCTGGGAATCTCCCTTACTCCACACTACTCTACCCTGTACAGTCATGGCCAAAAGTTTTGAGAATGACACAAATATTATATTTTCACATGATTTGCTGCCCTCTGGTTTTTATGTGTGTTTGTCAGATGTTTTTATCACATACAGAAATATAATTGCAATCATATTATGAGTAACAAAAGCTTATATTGACAGTTAGAATGAGTTAATGCAGCAAGTCAATATTTGCAGTGTTGACCCTTCTTCTTCAGGACCTCTGCAATTCTCCCTGGCATGCTCTCAATCAACTTCTGGACCAAATCCTGACTGATAGCAGTCCATTCTTGCACAATCAATGCTTGCATTTTGTCAGAATTTGTAGGTTTTTGTTTGTCCACCCGTCTCTTGATGATTGACCACAAGTTCTCAATGGGATTAAGATCTGGGGAGTTTCCAGGCCATGGACCCAAAATCTCTATGTTTTGTTCCCTGAGCCATTTAGTTATCACCTTTGCTTTATGGCAAGGTGCTCCATCATGCTGGAAAAAGCATTGTTGATCGCCAAACTGCTCTTGGACGGTTGGGAGAAGTTGCTCTCGGAGGGCATTCTGGTACCATTCTTTATTCATGGCTGTGTTTTTAGGCAAGACGGTGAGAGAGCCAATTCTCTTGGCTGAGAAGCAACCCCACACATGAATGGTTTCAGGATGCTTTACAGTTGGCATGAGACAAGACTGGTGGTAGCGCTCACCTCGTCTTCTCCGAATAAGCTGTTTTCCAGATGTCCCAAACAATCGAAAAGGGGATTCATCAGAGAAAATAACTTTACCCCAGTCCTCAGCAGTCAACTCCCTGTACCTTTGGCAGAATATCAGTCTGTCCCTGATGTTTTTTCTGGAGAGAAGTGGCTTCTTTGCTGCCCTCCTTGAGACCAGGCCTTGCTCCAAGAGTCTCTGCCTCACAGTGCATGCAGATGCACTAACACCTGCCTGCTGCCATTCCTGAGCAAGCTCTGCACTGCTGGTAGCCCGATCCCGCAGCTGAAACACTTTTAAGAGACGGTCCTGGCGCTTGCTGGTCTTTCTTGGGCGCCCTGGAGCCTTTTTGGCAACAATGGAACCTCTCTCCTTGAAGTTCTTGATGATGCGATAGATTGTTGACTGAGGTGCAATCTTTCTAGCTGCGATACTCTTCCCTGTTAGGCCATTTTTGTGCAGTGCAATGATGACTGCACGTGTTTCTTTAGAGATAACCATGGTTAACAGAAGAGAAACAATGATGCCAAGCACCAGCCTCCTTTTAAAGTGTCCAGTGGTGTCATTCTTACTTAATCATGACAGATTGATCTCCAGCCCTGTCCTCATCAACACCCACACCTGTGTTAATGGAGCAATCACTGAAACGATGTTAGCTGGTCCTTTTAAGGCAGGGCTGCAATGATGTTGAAATGTGTTTTGGGGATAAAGTTAATTTTCTAGGCAAACATTGACTTTGCAAGTAATTGCTGTTAAGCTGATCACTCTTTATAACATTCTGGAGTATATGCAAATTGCCATTATAAAAACTGAAGCAATAGACTTTGTAAAAATTAATATTTGTATCATTCTCAAAACTTTTGGCCATGACTGTATAAGGCCAATTTTCCCTCATTAATAACTGAAGTTCACTCCCTGTTAACGAAGTGGAAATCGCTACCACTATCACTTCTGGGCCGAATAGCAGCTATCAAGATGTCAATCCTCCCCAAATTTCTATATTTGTTCGAGACTCTCCCAGAGAGGGTGCCAGCTGCAGTCCTCCGTTCCATACAGGCAAGCTTTCTCCGCTTTGTCTGGAATTATAAGAGACATCGTATTTCCTCTAAGATATTAACGGCTCCTGTCATGAGTGGAGGTTTAGCCCTTTCAAATTTAGCTAGTTATTATCTAGCCACCCACTTACGACAGATTCCATCTTGGTCGACTTTCCACTCCTACAGTCGGTGGACCGAAATTGAGAGGCTGTGGCTGGCACCTACTCATTTAGGGACCTTGATATGGGGTCCACTCGCTGCTACCCCTCCCTCTAGTCTCCTTGGACCTATCAGGTTTACTAGAGAGGTATGGTTGGGAACGCGGGTGAAGTACAATTTAGCTACGCTCCGATCCCCCCTCACACTATTCCTCTATACCCCATTGCTTCAGGGTAGCTCTGAGGCAGTTATGGTGGGACCTTGGTCTAGGGCTGGTCTGTACCGCCTTCTGGATTTGACGGACCAGTTCTCAGACGCAGTCTTATCTTTTGAAGACCTACAAAATAAATTTTCCCTGTCTAGGGACCTACGGTTCCAATACCTGAGGATACTCCACTACTGCAGAGAAGTGTTGGGATCCCAGAGGATCCCCACCCTCTCCCCGTTTGAACGACTCTGCACACAGAGTCCCTCCTCCAAGGGTTTGATTTCTGATATCTATCAGATATTGATGTCCTTTGAATACCCGATGGGATTTAAACACCCCTATATGTTGAGATGGGAGGACTGGTTGCAAAGGGAGATCTCCCAAGAGACATGGAGAACTATATGGAGAAGAGCCCATCTTAGTTCTTCTTTGGTGGGGTATAGGGAAAAACAACTGAAGATTTTACTGTTCTGGTACCAGACCCCGGCAGTTCTACATGCGATGAACCCGGAAATACCGGACCTCTGTTGGAGATGCTCTCACAATCAGGCCTCATTATTTCACATATTCTGGTCCTGCTCAGCTATATCCCCATTTTGGTCACAGGTTAGAAACACTATTAGGGTTCTCCTGGAGGTATCCGTTCCCCTGGATCCTTCCTTTTTCCTGTTAAATGTTGTTCCACCTCTTCTGCGGGGTCAGGGCGCCAGGCGGCTCCTTCACATCCTCACTGCTGCTAAGTGCTTAATTGCCTTATTTTGGAAATGGCCTTCTCCCCCTCCAACTCGTGACCTTATTGGTCGCTTGAAAGAAGTTCGCTCTGTCGCTTTGCAGTGGAACACCGTTGATAAGTTTAATAAATGTTGGTACCCCTGGGACACACAAGCACATCTGCTTGATTGAATGAACACAGAGACTTAATATGTACTGTTCATGACTTTCTTTTATTGTTAATTTTTATTTTTATTATTTTTTTTATTTTATTTTATTTTTTTGTTATTCAAATTCATCATACTATGTACGTTATTCTGTACTTATTGGCAAGGATAATTCTTTGCTATACTGATGTATATGTGATATTTTTGTATTGATATAAACAAACTTTAATAAAATTTAAATGGGAAAAAATGTTTTCAAATTTTCCGTAAACTTTGAATATTTTTTATAAATAAAGGTAAAACATTTCAACTCAAATTTAGCCCTAACATGAGGTGCAGTGTATCATGAAAAAAACTGTTTTAAGGGTATATTAGATAGGCAGTGATGAACTGACAGACTAAAGTCTCATTCTCACGTCAGTGTTTTGGTCAGTGATTTCCATCAGTGATTATGAGCCAAAACCAGGATTGGAGTCTCCACAGACATAAGGTATAAGGGAAAGATCTGCTCCTGTTCTGTGTTTAGAGCCACTAACCAAAACACTGACATATGAATGAGTAATAATATTGCCTCTGATTGCCCCATAAACAGTTCATTCAGATCTTTAAGCATGCTGGTAGATCTGGATTTGCCGGCGGCAGATTATGCTGTGTAATCACGATCTGCTGCCGGCACACCGCTGTCCTGCATGGGGACAATAGATGGCACAGCGATCGCTCCTCCCCATGCCGCGGAGGACACTGCTGCATGTAATAGCAATGGTGCCCCCTTCGCTAGCTATCTGGCGGCTGCCAGGAGGGATCAGTTCCCTCCCGACAATCGCTTGCGGCATTGAGGTGTCTAAGACACCCTTTGGAATTGCTTGAATAAGTAAAAGCATTCCAAAGTTATTACCACATAAAGCAACACACATGTCAGAAAAGTCAAACATGACTGGAAGGGGTTAAGGCAGCAAACACAGAAAGATAGAGAACATATTTAAATACTTTGTGGTACACAGTACTAACAGGATCAATAAAGACCTTAGGAGAAGATTAAATTCTAATCTCAAGCACCACTATCTACTATACCTTTAAGCTAAACTGACATTAAAGTCAGATTCCAGCTGTTTTACATAGCAAGGATCCGGTATGTTTTTCTTTATCCATTGTCACAACATTCATATTGTGGGATGATCTCTGTATTTATATAAAAATATAGCAATGTTGTAATTTGGAACCCTGATGCTTTGTAACATGGCAATTTATCAGAATTCAATCTAGCAGCGGTTTCATTTAAAGTGAGTCACCATCTGGCTAGGGTCAGACTATATAGTATTATTTATGGGGACTCAGAGCCTTACACGGTATGATCTACCAGAATCATGTTACAGAGCAAGAGGAGCTGATTGATATTTACTTTATATTGTATATTGTACTTTATTCATTTAAATCTCTCCTCATTCTCTAGTGGTTGCGGAACGGATGCGGAACCATTCATACAGATGTGTGAATGGACCTTTATAGCGAATTGTTTCTACAGCACTGTATACCAATCTGCTCAGCTTCTCCTGCTCTGTAATGTTGGTAGATGATGTGGGTAGAATGGACAGCATTTCATATTGAGACATTACCTTGAAAGGGGTTGTCCCATGGCTAAAGTAAATAATTAAAATCAGACATTATATAGTACATGGCAAAGTCTATCTAATAAACCTAGAACCAGTCCTGTACCTCACATGGATCCAGAGATCTGCCCATTCACTGCTCGAATTGTTGGGCTAGATTTATAGCAAGCAGGCATCTCAGGGGAGTGAGGGAGGGTGTAGAGTTATGTGGCCCCCTCACATGACAACCTGAATAAATCATTGCATCAAGTTTATGTAGTACCCCAGACCTGGGGGTTCTACAATTGTAAATAGTCATGTATTGTTATATATGTTATATGTTTGCTGGTATCTTTCATTTAATGGAAGGCAATGGTTGACAAGAACAGGGCTTACCACACTGTTCCTCCTCTCTTGGTAGGAGTGGGCTGGACCTTCTTCCTGCCAGGAGGGGGAGTTGCTGTCCAGAATGAGAGCGGAGAGGAAGCACATGCCTGAGCTTCTGCTCCTAAGAAGGATTTTCCAGGGAGATCAAAAGTATGCAGCCTCAAGTAAATCCTTGAGAAGACAGAGTGAACAGCTACAACCAGCATTTGATGACACTGCTGTGAGGGGAAGGACTACAGCTAAGACACCCATCAGTAGTTATATTAGTAGTAATAACTGCAGCCATTCAACCTGCCTCCATAATCCTTATTGCTCCTAGAAAATTGCGCTTGTCATCATGTGCTATTGAATGTATCTGAAGTTCTATATTGCACTTACTAAAGAGACTTTCTAAGTTTAAATCTGGCCTCATTCTTCATACTACATTTCCAGTGGAAGCTACAGCCTTAGGACTCATGTGCACGTCTGTTGCCGCATTGCGGCATCATACGACGGGTCCGCAATACACGGGTACTGGCATGTGCACCCTGCATCATGGATCACGGACCCATTCACTTGAATGGGCCCGCAATCCTGGAGATGCAGAACGGAGGCACTAATCAGAACCACATGGAAGCACTGCAGAGTGCTTCTGTGGTGTTTCTGCCTGTGCCTGTGCGGACCATGGGATGCGGGTCGCGGACCCCATTGAAATGAATAGGTCTGCAATCTGAATGCATCAGCCCCATGGTCAGTGCCCGTGCATTGGGGACTGCAATTTGCAGTCCACAGCACGGGCACGGCCGTTCATGTGCATGAGCCCTTATTGTGTAAACAAGACTCCATGTTAGAGTCTTGCTAGAAAGGCCCAGAAACCCTTCATCCATCGCAAATCAGCACAGAACGTGTTAATTGTCCATCTTGGATCTGTGCCGCGTGTGCTGAAGCACCGCCCCTCCAGAGTGCGAAATTAGAGAAAATGCCAGGCTGTGGAGCAGGCAAAGACGTGTCTGTCTGATGCTCTGCTGGGTGTCGGGTACCTTCAACCAGGCCCCTGTTTATTATTTTATCAAGGCAAAAGGCCTTGTTGCCAGAAGCTGCTGTCTCGCTAAAGTGGAGACCCTTGGCAGAGGAGTCCGCCTTGTGCTCAAGATGGCGGACAAGAACCTGAAGTCTCAACTGGTCGGTCATGATGTGGGGTGACGACCCTGAACCACCTAAGCCAGTTGAAGAAGTGGGAGTGACCCAAGTCCTGAGCCAGGCACCTGTGACTTTCAGGCAACCCACTCTGGCCAGTGTAGTGGTCAAAGCCATGGCTCCCTTTCCATCACCCAGCCAGGAAGGGTTGATGCCTCGATTCTCCCCAGTGAGAGGCCAAGGCTGAAGTCCTGCATCAACAGAAGAAGGATCACAAGATCCCCTGCAACACAAGATGAAGATGGAGCAGTGGGTCATCCATGTGCTGGATCATCCTAGGCCAGGGGACCCTGTCTTGGAGTGACACATGGGGACCATAAGAGGGTTCCCAGGGAGAGAGGTTTTGGCTTTGTGCTGGATGATGAAATCCTTGTCAGTCACAGGGGAGCAAATAAGCACCACCTGCCATCTCGCCGCCATAGTCTTTAACATAGAGACCAAGTAGAGTTTATGCCCATGTCGGGTCCCATGGGTATCTTCGCCACCAGAGTGATGCATCTGGCTAAACCACGGCTTGCGGCCCAATAGCAAGGTCTGTGGGACCGACATCCCAAAGTCTGTTTGCCACCACCACTGGAGCTGGAGATACTCCATACACAGTTCCCAGCCTTTGCTTCTGATTCTAGTGAGCGCTCCTTTTCAACAGCCACAGATCCTGCAACATCAACTGCGGCCATTGGAGGTCACCAGCTCTTCAAGCATGCCACCAGTTTGAGGGTTTATCCAGTGCCACAACTTGAGGACCCACTTATCAACCTGGGGGTAGAGGAGAAAGAGTTCCACTCTCTGTTTTAAGGATCCACGAGCCCTAAGAGCTTCAGGAGTGTGAGATAACTGGGACTGGCCCTCCTCTTTCATGCCGTGATTCCTCTTTTATTTTCCATGTTGCATCTGTTGCACCTAATTCCTACCCTTTTTCAGGTCTGTACTCCATCTTGCCGGGGCACACTAAACTTAAAGGGGTTCTCCGAGTTATAAATATTGATGACCTATCCTCAGGATAGGTCATCAATATCAGATCGGCAGGGGTCCGACACCCGGCACCCCCGCCGATCAGCTGTTTGAAGAGGAGGCGCGCGCCGTATCAGCGCTGCCTCCTCTTCACTGTTTACATGCTGGCCGACTCGGGGGTAGTGGTGAGCAGGTGTAATTACACCTCACTGCCCCATTCATTTCTATGGATATAATCGCTTCCATAGACTTGTATGGGAGCGATTCTTCCCATAGAAATGAATGGGGCAGTGAGGTGTAATTACACCTACTCACCACTACCCCTGAGTCGGCCAGCATGTAAACACTGAAGAGGAGGCAGCGCTGATACGGCGCGCGCCTCCTCTTCAAACAGCTGATCGGCGGGGGTGCCGGGTGTCGGACTCCTGCCGATCTGATATTGATGACCTATCCTGAGGATAGATCATCAATATATATACCTCGGAGAACCCCTTTAAGAAGAAGCACACAAGGAAGAGACTGATATGCTAGAGTTAATTGTACCCCTCACCTGCGCTTCTCTTTCAAGTGGGGGACCCACTGCATTTTACAATGTTCTTAAGTGTGCACCCACCTTACGAACTCATATACACCTAAGAAAAGGTGAGCCTGGGATCTGTGTTAACAGGAATCACTTCAAGAGCTTCAAACCCAGGGGCATCCACCCATCTGTGGATTCCAGGTCTCTCACGGAATTGAGCTCCACAGCCTGGAACGTTACCCTGTTTATTTTTACCTTACGTTAACTAGCACCTTCCTTGGCAACATCATGGACAGGCCCTTTCTGGCACTAGTTAATACACTGTGTGCAGAATTATTAGGCAAGTTGTATTTGAGAGGATTCTTTTTATTATTGAACAACAACTATGTTCTCAATGAACCCAAAAGACTCATAAATATCAAAGCTTAATATTTTTGGAAGTTGGAGTGTTTGTTTTTTAGATTTGGCTATCTTAGGAGGATATCTGTTTGTGCAGGTAACTATTACTGTGCAGAATTATTAGGCAACTTAATAAAAACCAAATATATACCCATCTCCCTTGTTTATTTTCACCAGGTAAACCAATATAGCAACACAAAATTTAGAAATAAACATTTCTGACATTTAAAAACAAAAAAAGTGACCAATATAGCCACCTTTTTTTACGATGACACTCAAAAGTCTTCCATCCATAGATTCTGTCAGTTGCTTGATCTGTTTACGATCAGCATTGCGTGCAGCAGCCTCCCAGACACTGTTCTGAGAGGTGTACTGTTTTCCCTCCCTGTAGATCTCACATTTTATGAGGGACCACAGGTTCTCTATGGGGTTCAGATCAGGTGAACAAGGGGGCCATGTCATTATGTTTTCTTCTTTCAGACCTTTACTGGCCAGCCACGCTGTGGAGTATTTGGATGCATGTGATGGAGCATTGTCCTTGAAGAAGCTTGAAGAAGGTGTCTTCCAGAAACTGGCAGTAGGTCTGGGAGTTGAGCTTCACTCCATCCTCAACCTGAAAAGGTCCCACAAGTTCATCTTTGATGATACCAGCCCATACCAGTACCCCACCTCCACCTTGCTGGAGTCAGAGTGGAGCTCTCTGCCCTTTACTGATCCAGCCTCGGGCCCATCCATCTGGCCCATCAAGAGTCACTCTCATTTCATCAGTCCATAAAATCTTTAAAAAAATCAGTCTTCAGATATTTCTTGGCCCAGTCTTGACGTTTTATCTTATGTTTCTTGTTCAAAGGTGGTCATTTTTCAGCCTTCCTTACCTTGGCTATGTCCCTGAGTATCGCACACCTTGTGCTTTTTGATACTCCAGCTCTGAAATATGGCAAAACTGGTGGCAAATGGCATCTTGGCAGCTTCACGCTTGATTTTCCTCATTTCATGGGCAGTTATTTTGCGGACTTCTTGGGACCCTGTTGGCTATTTGCCATGAAACGCTTGATTGTTCGGTGATCACGGTTCAAAAGTTTGGCAATTTCAAGACTGCTGCATCCCTCTGCAAGATATCTCACAATTTTTGACTTTTCAGAGTTCATCAAATCTCTCTTCTGACCCATTTTGCCAAAGCACACCTTATATAGGGTGTTGATGTCATTAGACCACACCCCTCCTCATTACAGAGATGCACATCGCCTGATTCACTTAATTGGTAGTTGGCTTTGAAGCCTATACAGCATGGAGTAGGACAACATGTATAAAAAGGATGATGTGATCAAAATACTCATTTGCCTAATAATTCTGCACACAGTGTATGTCCCCCTGGTAGTCAGCATGCTACCCTAGGCAATTTGTTGTGATAGGTATGCACTTAACCTGGTCTTTCCACAGCAATGGGAGAAAGGGGACCAATGTGAACAGCAGTTTGGGGTATTTGATGCCAAGCTACCAGGAGGGACCACAAGCACAGCCCGAGGATGGCTTGATTTTCACCAAGTCGGTGTGTAGTACCCCAGAACTGTGGGTACTACGATTGTAAATAGTTATATTATGTATTGTTATGTATTTTATATGCCGGTATCTTCCAGCTAACGGATGGCAATGGTTGACAGGAACAGAGCTAACACCCTGTTCCATCCTCTCGGTAGTAGTAGAGTGAACAGCTACAAATAGCATTTGAAGACACTACTGTGAGGTAAGTGACTACAGCTAAGACTCCCATAACCCAGACTACTACTAGGCTAGTACAATACTAGTACTAAACTCCAGCCATCCAACTTTCCTCCAAAATCCTTACTGGTATCCAAAAATTGCTATTAAATGTACCTGAAGTTCTAATTTGCAAAATAGACTTTTATACGTTTCATTGTTCAATACTATATTTCCACTAAACTGATCCCTAGGGAACAACAGCTTAAGGGAGTACACTGTGACAAAACATTTCATCAGGGCCACTACCACTCCCATTCTCTGCACTGGCTCCTCCAGGGCTTCCTGCGTATATACTTTGAAATATCATTTTCCCCAAAAAGGCAGCCAGACCCATTTAAAAATCAACAATTACAAAAAATAATGATACCGTAGCATCTGTTGTTCTAAGTAAAAAAATACTATGTAGGGCTGGTCTGACATCGTGCCCTGTGCAGAAGCTCCTGTTGATACCCACTCACAAATAATACAGTTATTTAGTATAAAAATGACATTGCCAGACAGTTGCCTAAATCAGGGGAGCACCACCAATGAGGCCAGGTGAGGTTGATCGCCTCAGGTAGCGCCAGCTAGGGGCAAGATGGGGGCAGCGGAAGGGCCATGGGCAATGAACGATTTCATTGTGGCCAAAGGGTTAGGTTAAGAAATTGGCAGTTTTTGCCTCAGGCAGCAGAAAGGCTAGGTGCACCCGTGGCCTAAATCAAAGTTAGTTAGCACATCCTAATGCACAGGTGCGCATCACCGAAAATACAATATCAAACAAAATATAATAGCACTCTACAAACATAGAATATAACTAACACTGGATACAAAAATATATCTTGATTAAAATCATTTGTGTCCAACAACCATGGCAAATTGACCTCTTTAGGATAGGAACCTACACGAAATGCTACCTCTTTTGGTGCCAACGGTCCTACAATGAATTTAAGGAAGGCAGCATACCGAGTGGGTTCAGTACATATGTGGAGCCTGCCTTCCCTGAGTTCATTGGACACCAGTTGAAACCAAAGGAGGTAGCATTTAATGTAAGTTCCCGTCCAAAAAAGGTCACCTTGTTGTGCTGGATGGGCACAAATGATATTGATCAAAATATATTCGGTAAGTACCTCACATTTATTCATACAGTGAGTATTGAATTACTTCATATATTCTTTGTTTTCGCAGTGCTGTTTCACTGTGTTTGAAGTTGCCTAGATGCCACTGGCCCTACACCCTGATACACCCTGTGTACATGAATAGGTTTCGCACCACTTAGGCTAGTCTTGACTGTATTCATCTATGATAGATTACGGAATTGTGGCTTAAATGTAAAACCTTGGAGTTTAATGAGTTTCAAGAAGACACGTGCTAATTATCGTCCCCAATGATTCTCATGTCAATGATTGAAACTAAATACATTAGCTGCCTGCTTCAATTGGTTGTACAGTTTATCATAGACCAAACCATGACCATAGTCTTACTGCAGAGACTAAAATGTGGCAGAATTACTGTCATCTGAATCCATCCTCAGCTCTAGGCCTTAGACTTTTTTAACTGTTCATGATGTTACCTATTTAGAAGGGCAGTCAAGTATGTTAGACTCCTGGTGAATCGACAATCACCATTATGTCAAAATGTTCTGCTTACCTTAAAGGGGTTGTCTCACTTCAACAAATGGCCTTTATCATATATAGCAGGGCTGGCCAACCTGAGGCTCTCCAGCTGTTGTAAAACTACAACTCCCACCATGCCCTGCTGTAGGCTGATAGCTGTAGGCAGACTGGGCATGCTGGGAGTTGTAGTTTTGCAACAGCTGGAGAGCCACAGGTTGGACAGCCCTAATATATAGAAAGTTAATACAAGGCACTTACTAATGAATTGCTATTATCCATATTGCCTCCTTTGCTCTGGATTCATTTTTCTATCGCATTATGCGCTGCTCATAATCAGGGGTTACAACCACTCTGCAATCCAGTATCGGTGGCCATGCTTGCACACTTTAGGAAAAATGGCAGCCTCTCTAGTGGCCAGGAACATGGGAGCACACAAATAGGCATACATGCGCAGCAGCTCCCATCCTGGCCAGCTAGTATCTGCCCTGCAGCGGTGGCCATAACTCCTGGATAAAAGCAGCGTATAATGCAATGGAAAATGAATCCAGCCAGGAAAGGAAGCAATATGGACAATCACAATACATTAGTAAGTGCCTCGTATTAACTTTTTCTACATGATAAATGCTATTTGCTGTAGTGAGACAAGCCCTTTAAAGACAGCATTTATTGTTTGATATTTACTCTTCCTGACCATCCTCCAGAAATGTCTTTTTTTGTATCTTACTGGGGGTGTTATTTCAGGCATAGTAATTACTAAACTACGCCGCTAGCCATCCACATGTGACACCATATTTAGAGCTACAAGTTGTCATCCACTGTAGCATACCTGTGGAAAAATACACATGCCCTTAGGGCATGTTCAGATACTGAAGATTTTCATAATGAATATGATACTGTTGATTCCCGTCTTATTACAAGTAGTTACAAACCTACTACGGATCGTGCAGCTACTGCAGATCATGCTAAACATATCACATAAAAAAAAAACAGGTTTCAACTGTTAAATCAACATAAAAAACAGAAACATGAAACTGCGGCCATCACTTTTTCTACTCGTTATTCATTAGAATATCATAAAATGGTAGACGTTGGTTCAGGAATACCAGTTAGTATCTACATTTCAGATTTTGAAAGGCTTTCAAAGATGTTCTCTGGATGGTAATAAAATGATTGAAAATATTTAAATATTATTTTATTATAAATATATTCCCAAATACCTTACATTAGTTATAATGGCTCATTTTGTCTAGGGAGCAATCATTAGGAGAGATAAAATGGCTGCCATCCTATTAGTATACACAGAACCTGTCCTAATCACACAGCAGGACTAGTTACTTCACAACACTGAGGTAATGAGCTTCCTCATCCTCCTCTCTGCTCTGCTTGTCAGGGATTATGGTCTTGCATACAGATGATAAGATCTTCAGCTGAATCTCTGAAGGAAAGGAGATCATTAGGAGATATGAAGTACAGGAAGGACAGGCTGTGGTTAAATAAATAGGAATTAACACCAAGTCATGTTTTCATGCATCTTTAAAGATGGGTTTACATTGCCGTTTATTTTTTCCATTTTTCTGATCCATCAAAAGAACAGAAAAATAAAAGAAAAGGGATCCTGTATTTTAAGCATCCATTATGCTCAGTTACAGTATGCACATTTTGAATCTGTTTTAGCAATTTCTGAGATCTTTTATTTCTTCCATCAAAAGTAACCTACGGGACAGATGGGACTCTCCACTACGAGCTTTTGCTGCAACCTAAACTGGAGTCTTTCATCCTGAGATTGCCAGAGCCCTCATCTGCAGCCATAGAACTGTTACCAACATGGTCAATATCAATCCCCAGCCATCTCAGACCCCTGTGATGCTATGAAAGTTACCACCTGAGGCACAGCAGCATTACTGGCAAGACATGCATCAACTGCGAGCACTGGAGGTCACCAGCACTTCAAGTATGCCATCAGTTTCAGAAGTGTTTATCCAGAGCCACGACTTGAGGATCCACTTATCGACCTGAGAATATAGGAGGAAGAGTTCCACTCCCTGTTTTAAAGATCCACGACCCCTAAGACCTTCAGGAGAGTGAGATATCTGGGACTGGCCCATTTTGTCTTTTTTTAGGGCTCTATTTTGCACCCTCCTTTCTCATGCCGTAAGTAATTCCCCTTTTATTTTCTCTGTTGCACATAATTCCTACCCTTGCTGTGTGGGATGGCACAAATTATTTTGATCAAAATATATTTAGTAAGTACCTCACATTTATTCATACTATATAGTGAGTATGGCATTATTCATATTCATATAGTGAGTCTCCATTATGCTCAGTTATGGTATGCACATATTGCATCTGTTTAAGCCATTTCTGCCTGAGATGTGTTATTTTTTCCATCTAAAGTAACCGCTCTCAGGTGGAAATGGTTAAAATGGATGCAAAATGTGCGTAACTGAGCATAATGGATGTTTAAAATACAGGATCCATTGTTTGTGCATTTTTCTGTTCTTTTGACGGTTTGCTAGGCAATTAGGTGTAACCACATTTAAGAAATCTAATGATATCTCAATTTCAATGGCCTAAAACTGGAGTTATATCTCTAAACATTTAAAGATATGTCAATTGTATCAAACCACGCAACATTTGATAAGCTTGACAAACATTTTGCCAACACAAATGTAGTCCCCCAGTATATGGGGTTATCTGCAAATGTTTGGTTTGTCATATCATTTAATGTTGGCACTTTACACCTGCAAGTAAGGTATGTTTGGCATCAGGAATGGAGCTAACCACCCCATTCATCCTCTCTTGGTAGGAGCTGGCTGGTCCCATTTCCTGCCAGTAGAGGGGAGTGTTAGCTATGGCAATAAGGAAGAAAAAGGCACTTCCTATTGCTCCTGCTCCAAGGGTCTTAGGAACCAGAGAACCAAATTATATGTGAGACCAGTACTCTGGAGAGACTATAAGAATACAGAACTACAGATATCTTCAAAGCTACAGGCAGAGTGACTGGCAACAATAGCTATCAAGACCCTGCTGCAGATGAAGGACTATGGCTCAGACACCCATCATCTTACACCACATCCAGGCCAGACCAACTCAAAAAAGCCTCCATTACACAGTGGACACCTATAGCCACAAGGTCCAGGTTACAGCTGTTAGCTAGAGGTTCATGGGAGAGACATCAGCAAGATAGTATAACAGAGGTGCCATCATCTGTCTCTTTGCCAGCCATCATACCTCTTCATCTGGGAGGAGGAAGTGAACTGTGCAGAAAGTACAGGTGGATGCATGACAAGTTCTATTTTGAACATAGTAAAGAGAGACTTTACCTCTTCTACTTTGGGCCTGACTGGCCTGACACCTTTTTATCGCACAGATCCCCAAAGAGAAACTGCCTGAGGGAGTACACAATGACACATCATCTCATCAGGACCACTACCTCTCCCGTCCTATGCACTGGCTCCTTTGTGACTCACTGTACAAACTCAAGCAAGACTGAAAATTCCCTATAATTGGAAGATTAGACATTTTCTAAGGTCTCTTTGTCTGTGATGACATTATGGTTAGTGGTTCATCCATGAAGATGTCCATGAAGGATCTATGTCACCCGTATTCCACGTACACTGCTAGGCTGAAAAGTAGTTTTCAGAGCTTCTCCTAGCAATGGTCAGTGAAAAATTACTGACTGTGTGAAAACGGCATAAGGCTACTTTCACACTGGCGGCAGGCCTGATCTGGCAGGTGAAGGGTGCTGCCGGATCAGGCCTGCCGCAGTGACATGTGTGGAGCCGGAACCGCGCTCCGGCCCCACACATGTCACACAGTACATACATACACATAAACATAAACATACACACACATATAGACATACAAACACACATACATACTTACATGCTCCCCGGCAGGTCTTCGGAGCGTCAGAGGGACAGGACGGCTCACACAGGTCACGATTCCGCACAGCGCCCTCTGCTGGGCGCCTGGTGGAATCATGACGATTCCACCAGGCGCCCAGCAGAGGGCGCTGTGGGGAATCGTGACCTGTGTGAGCCCTCCTGTCCCTGACGCTCCGAAGACCTGCCGGGGAGCATGTAAGTATGTATGTGTGTTTGTATGTCTATATGTGTGTGTATGTTTATGTTTATGTGTGTGTCTGTGTCTGTATGTGTCTATGTGTAGCCGGATCCGTAATGGACTCCATTGAAAGCCAATGGAGGGCGGATCCGGTTACCATTATGGTCACACCAGACGGATCCACCCCCATTGACTTGCATTGGGGGTCATTCCGGATCCGTCTTGGTGCGGATGCCTGGACCGGAGAGCAAACCGGCAGCATGCTGCGGTTTGTTCTCCGGTCTGAAGACGGAACGGAATGCTTTCAGGAGCATTCCGTTGTCTTCAGTTCAGTTTTGTCCCCATTGACAATGAATGGGGACAAAACTGAAGCGTTTTATTCCGGTATTGAGCCCCTATGACGGAACTCAATACCGGAATTTTAAAACGCTAGTGTGAAAGTAGCCTAAGACTGTACGTGGCTTTACCAGCAAAACTCTGCAGAATGCCTTATAAAACTTACCTCTGTTGGGGCAGAACCTATTTATGAAGATAAAATGGCGGTTTCCTGGCAACCACTTACTGATCTACATGCAGCTCTACTGTCACAGCTGGGGATGCTGGATATGTGCTATGTCAGAGATAACTGCTACTGGAAAACAATCTGGCACTTGTTATTTTGTGTCATAACCCCCAACTTCTGACCATCTGTCCTCATATACATACATCATTACGTATCTGCATTATAACAAGATCATCTCTACATGGGATTAGATTTTCCATTAATTGTATTAAACACATTTTTTTTACTTCGTGAAATGAATCCACTGCAGAGCTCATTAGTTGCCGTTGACAAGATTCCTTTGAGGACTTGTTAAGGAGATTGTCAGCTATCCAAGATCTTAGCATGAGAAGTAAGATCAGTCAGAGCTGCTAACACCATACTGTGTTGAAAACATGCCACATATCCATCACACAGAATGTATAATGCATACTGGAATTAACATTAGGGGGTTATCTGGTTTTTAGGAATGAATATACAGTATTACTATGGTTTAACAGATATGCTCATGTTGCTTACCTCATGTACATCTTTCCCACGCATTTTTACATAACCTGTTTTCACCATGTTAACCAATCACTCTGGTTGGTTAACATCCATATATGGCACTTTGTGGTGTATCCAACCAAACCCATGATGCATTTATCTCCAGCACTGCCCCTAACAACACCCAGCTAGTTTATAGCTCCTCCCACCGGCTAGTTACATAGACACTCCCCTATCACTGCCCCTAACAACACCCAGCTAGTTTATAGCTCCTCCCACCAGCTAGTTACATTGACCCTCCCCTATCACTGCCACTAACAAGACCCAGCTAGTTTATAGCTCCTCCCACCAGCTAGTTACATAGACACTCCCCTATCACTGCCGCTAATAAGGTCCAGCTAGTTTATAGCTCCTCCCACCAGCTAGTTACATAGACACTCCCCTATCAATGCCGATAACAAGGTCCAGCTAGTTACATAGACACTCCCTATCACTGCCCCTAACAGCCAGCTAGTTTATAGCTCCTCCCACCCAGCTAGTTACATGGACACTGCTCTATCACTGCCCCTAACAACTGCCAGCTAGTTTATAGCTCCTCCCATCAGTTAGATACATAGACACTCCCTAACACCCAGCTAGTTTATATCTCCTCCCATCAGTTAGTTACATAGATACTCCCTATCACTGCCCATGGACCTGACATCACAGGAAATAAGAAGGAGCTGCATGGACATGGTCATGTGCCCACAGCCCAGAACATGAGATAGGAGCAATAAAGGTAAAAGAAACACATTACAAAATTGCAGCTGCCCTCATAAATTATTATTTTAAAGGATGTTAGGGCAAACCAGAAACCCCCTTTAATATCAAAAGATGCTTGAAGTGACATTTAAAGTACAGTAACAGGAGTTGGACCCAGAAGCTGAGAATTCAGTATCCACCGGGCTATTTCTTTCTGACATTTTCCTAACCAAACATCCTTTGTAAAAATCTTGGCAAATATGTTAAATTTTATGAGTTCACATCCATATTTTTATAATCACTTACTAAATGCTTTTGTATGCTCAATAACTGCAAGAGTGACACCTGCAGGGGACAAGAGGCAACTCATATCAAAATAGCCTAAACCTAGTATATTAACCTAGTACCAAACTAGAAGTCAACATTTGGGTTTTAAATTGGTTTCTCTGGGAAAGTATTATAATATAGAGATGGTGACATAAGTGTCCGTGATATATAGAAGACATTTGGTAGGAAGTGACTTTTCCACTGCATTCACTTTGGGAAATTTCTTTTTTATTAAAATGCTTCTTCAAAAATCGTCAGACCATGGAGACTCAAACAATTAGAAATAGTGTGCAGAAAACTTGGCAGAAATTATTCAGAGTCACCAATCGGGAAATGGTGCATTAAAAACTGACATTACATTTGTTATGCCATCCATATAACACAATATTGCGCTTAGTTCTCTAGAGTGACAGGCCTCTCTACATTTTGGCTCCTGAATAGGGGATTCCATTTAAACATTTTCTCTAGTTCAAACAACCCCTTTAAGACATAATAGAGTCTGTGCCACACTTTTTTGAGACCAGCATGGCTCTTTTTATATTATAGAAGTTCCTTCAGATTTGATCTTCTGTTGGGAGATGAGACCACCTGTATTATTGGAGTTACATGTCAAAACAGATTAGCTCACATTTGGCTCCTGTGTCCTCAATGAGGTTTGGTTACATATGGACGAGCATATGCATCGGTATGCCTATATTTCTTTTTATCAAGTTGTGTTGAAGAAAACTGTTGGAGCTGAGGAAACCAGGCAGATCCTGGACAAGAATAAACCAAAAAGACACCTATTTTGGAATATGTTGGACCTTTAAAATCCATGGGCACAGGGACAGACTGGGGTGTCTAGGGCCCACCAGTAAAATTCCCTCTGGGGGCCCACTGTAAAGCTCACTCTGGGGGCCCACATGCATATGCTACCTGCCCACACTATCCAGTCTTTTATATGGACATAGACAATGTACTGCATAGCATCTTAGGAAGCCTATTTATAGGTCAGTCTACTGTGCCATGTGTCACTTGTGCAGGAGGTGGGGGACTAGAGGCCTACCTAGCTCAGGGGCCCACCGGGGGATTCACCTGTTCCCCTGTGGGCCAGTCCGAGCCTGCATGGGCACCTTGACACATGTGTAGCTATAAGGGGTCCGTGCAGCGGTAACAGTCACATCTGTGCCCTGAGGTCTGAGGGGACTGAAAAGCCTTTCAGCCATATGAAAATACTATCGTATTCTAAATGCCACATTGTAGGGTGAGCGGGGTCTGTTACAGGTTTTACATTAAGGCCCAGGAATTAAGATTCTGATGGTGTATACATTGTGAAATTTTCCAATTGTACACGGTGTGAATTTAGTCTAACAATCACCGGCACCATGACATTTTTTGGGTTGTAAAACCATTCTGAATAAGGAAAAATAGAAGTCACCTTGAGGAGCCTACATCTGTTTTGCAATATCTAAGCAACACTTGGATAATTGGTGCAGCTGGCACGCTCATTCCTCCTGTAATAACACTCTTTGTTGCTAGGTACATTGAACACATAGTCTGAGAATGCCAGTTACAGAGAACAATTTTATTGAGATTTGACTACTCCTAATTACTTTTGTAATTAGTACAAGCAAAAGTAACAGATGAACATGTCCAAAAAACCAAAGAGAGTCAAGTTCTCCCACTAGATGGCAAAAAGGCTTGGGGATATGGTACTCACAGCTTTAATGAGGTTGTCCAGAGGCATAAAAACAAAAAAACATTGTCCTTATGATAAAACTAATGTACTCGTTGGTTAACATTAGCAAAAATAAAATGCTCTGATCATCTGAATGGAAGAGTGGTTGCGTAATTGCATTGACCCAGTGGATCACTGCCAAAAGTTAATCATTTGCAAAAAAGTGGTGATTAAATTCTAAAAGCACTTATCTCTCTATGCACTATGTATTCCAAATAGCGGTGTATAGCCATAAAACAGTTAACACTGGCAGCCTTGGTTAGGTTGCCATGGAGACATGTTGGTCCGCCCTCCTCTGGTGAGTGAATGTCTAGTCAGAGAAGCTGTTGCAACCAGTGGGTGGGACTCACTGGTCTAACCAGAGCGTGAGTATTTTCTGTATCAACCAAGGGATGGCAGCCACTATCTCCTAGGGCAGTGATGGCTAACCTCCGGCACTCCAGCTGTGGTGAAACTACGACTCCCAGCATGCTCCATTCATTTCTATGGAGTTCTGAGTACTGCCAAGCAAGTGTACATCTTGGGAGTTGTAGTTTTACCACAGCTGGAGTGCCGGAGGTTAGCCATCACTGTCCTAGGGTGTTATTCAGCACTACCTACAGGATTAGCTAATATGGTTGACAGCTGACTCACTGAGTCAGATAACAGGTAACACTCCAATAGCTCAAGTGGCAGTAAAAAACTCAGATAGTGTGAACTGAGTCCAATAGCAGACACGGTGGTGAGAAGTGGTATTGCAGAGAAGACTGGAGTAAAGGCAGCAGCTAATGATGATGATGATTGTCAGAGGCAGAAGCTGAAGTGTGGTCAGAGACAGAAGCTGAAGTGTGGTCAGAGACAAGCCAGAAGCTGGTATCAGACAGGCTCAGGGTCAGACAGGCCCAGTAGTCGATGCAGGTGGTAGACAAACAGAATGGTCAAACAGGCTGGGTTAAAACCTTTGCTATAACTGTTAGTAACTCAACACTCAGGCAACTTCCTGGAAGAGGAAGCTGCTATTTTACCTTGTAAAGCCGCCCAGGGGCCATGCTGGAGGACAGGAAGCACATGGTCCTGGAAACATGTATCACAGAAAGCAGCAGGCGCACACCTGCCACAACTGGCAGAGACAGCAGAGGGCAGCGAGGCAGGAGATGCTGGGGATATGACAGGTGAGACAGCAGGAGGTATGGCAGAAGGTCCAGGCCTAACAGAAGCTAGAGACAAGATCTACAAGCATGAGCTCCTGCCAAGTAGACCCAAAGAGAAGCTTTGTCCAGAAAACACAATTACTGAGACTGAACAAGCTGCCAAAGAAAGACTTACCTAATAGACTACACCTGAGGGAAAGAGGACATTTATAGAAGGTTTAGAATTAGAACCATTACAGCAATGCCACTCGTTTATGGCACCAAGACTTTACTGTTTGTAGAAAGGTTTAACCCCTTAACGCCGAATGGCGGCTTATCCCGTCATGGGCAGGAGCCGCTTGCCGCCCCATGACGGGATAAGCCGTCATGGCATTAAACTGTCACCATGTCTGATGACATGGTGACAGTGCTGAGACCCCGGCTGTTACTTACAGCCAGGGGTCTCAGCTAACCAGCCCGGGACCAATGGGGGCGGTCCCGGGCTAGCGATCGCTGTGATTGGCTAGTCTGTTCAGACTAGCCAATCGCAGCGATCGTGCTGCAATAAACTGTAAAATTTAAAAAAAAAAAAGTTAGCAATATAATATATATATATATATATATCCCCCCCCCCACACCCCACTGTTTTCTTTGATGGCTGTTTGGGTGGGTGGGGGGGGAGATATAGCGGGTGGGCGGGCAGGTGGGCGATGTGCGGGCGGCTGCGGCATGAGTGCGGCTGCGATGTGAGTGCCACCCGCAATTTCAGGATGGCCGAGCGTTTTCAAGCAGAGTATCAGCATACAGCTGATACTCTGCTTGAAACTGCTGACATCGGTGCTGGCACCGATGTCAGCAGTTTAACCCCTTCCATGCCGCGGTCCGTAGGGACCGCTGTATGGAAGGGGTTAACAGGGAGGGAGCTCCCTCCCTCTCCCATCGGGCGCTGGCAGCGCCGATGGTGTGGCCAGATGAGAGGGAGGAAGCTCCCTCTCCCTTCCATCGGGACGCTGCTCTGCTGTGGCAGCGTCCCAATGGTTACCATGGCAACCAGACGCTTTCAGAAGCGTCTCGGTTGCCATGGTGTAAGCTAAGCCTCATCAGGCTCCTGCTAAAGGCAGGAGCCTGACAAGGCTTAGCAAGAGTGAAAATGCACTGCAGTACACTATACAGTGTACTGTAGTGTATTATAGAACAATCAGACCCACTGGATCTTCAAGAACCAAGTGGGTCTAAGTCTAAGAAAGTGTAAAAAAAAGTGTAAAAAAATTTAAAAAAAAGTGTAAAAAAAAAGTGTTAAAAAAAATCCCTTTTTCCCCCAAAACTCAAATTTGAAATTAGTAAAAAAAGATAAAAAATACCCCAAGCATGTTAGGTATCGCCACGTCCGTAACAACCTGCTCTACAAAAATATCACATGAGTTAACCCCTCAGGTGAACACAGTAAAAAAAATAAAATAAAATAAAACAGGGTCAAAAAAGCCAATTTTTGTCACTTTACATCACAAAAAGTGTAATACCAAGCGATCAAAAAGGCATATGCCCCCCAAAATAGTACCAATCTAACCGTCACCTCTTCCCTCAAAAAATGAGCCCCTACCTGAGACAATCGCCCAAAAAATAAAAAAACTACAGCTCTCACAATGGAGACACTAAAACATGGATTTTTTTGTTTCAAAAATGAAATTATTGTGTAAAACTTAAATAAATTAAAAAAACTATACATGTTAGGTATCGCCACGTCCGTAACAACCTGCTCTACAAAAATATCACATGAGTTAACCCCTCAGGTGAACACAGTAAAAAAAATAAAATAAAAACAGGGTCAAAAAAGCCAATTTTTGTCACTTTACATCACAAAAAGTGTAATACCAAGCGATCAAAAAGGCATATGCCCCCCAAAATAGTACCAATCTAACCGTCACCTCTTCCCGCAAAAAAATGAGCCCCTACCTGAGACAATTTCCCAAAAAATAAAAAAACTACAGCTCTCACAATGGAGACACTAAAACATGATTTTTTTTGTTTCAAAAATGATATTATTGTGTAAAACTTAAATAAAAATAAAAAACTATACATGTTAGGTACTGCCACGTTCGTAACAACCTGCTCTACAAAAATATCACATTAGTTAACCCCTCAGGTGAACACAGTAAAAAAAAAAAAAAAAACAGCCAGAACAGCCATTTTTGTTTACCTTGCCTAACAAAAAGTGTAATATAAAGTGATCAAAAATCATATGTTCCCCAAAATAGTATCAATAACACTGTCACCTTATCCCTTAGTTTCCAAAATATGGGCACTTTTTGGTTGTTTCTACTGTAGGGGTGCATCGGGGGGGCTTCAAATGGGACATGGTGTCTCAAAACCAGTCCAGCAAAATCCGCCCTCCAAAAACCATCTGGCGCACCTTTCCTTCTGCGCTTGGCCATGCGCCCATACAGTAGTTTACAATCACATGCGGGGTGTTTCTTTAAATCGCAGAATCAGGGTAATAATTTTTGAGGTTTTTTTTTGCTATTAACCCTTGATTTGTTACAGGAAAAAATGGATTAAAATGGAAAATCTGCAAAAAAAGTGAAATTTTGAAATGTCATCTCCATTTTCCTTTAATTCTTGTGGAATACATAAAGGGTTAACACAGTTTGTAAAATTAGTTTTGAAAACCTTGAGGGGTGTAGTTTCTAAAATGGGGTCATTTATGGTGGTTTCTATTATGTTAGCCCCACAAAGTGACTTCAGAACTGAACTGGTGCTTAAAAAAAATGGCTTTGGAAAATTTCTAAAAAAATTTAAGAATTGATTCTAAAATTCTAAGCCTTCTAACATCCCCAAAAAATAAAATTACATCTACAAAATGATGGCAACATAAAGTAGACATATGGGACATGTAAAGTAATAACTATTTTGTGAGGGATCACTATCTGCCTTAATAGCAGAGAAATTCAAAGTTTGAAAATTACAAATTTTTCCAAATTTTCTGTAAATTTAGGATTTTTTTTATAAATAAAGGTGATTTATATTGACTCAAATTTACCACTGTCGTGGAGTACAATGTGTCACGAAAAAACAATCTTGGAATCAGTCGAATCGGTGAAAGAATCCCAAAGTTATGAATTGATAAAGTGACACATGGCAGATTTTAAAAATGTGGCTTCGGCATTAAGTGTAAAAGTAGCTTCGGCCTTAAGGGGTTAATTGTCTCTGGCACCCACCACTAGAGAAGAGCGAAGGATTTATACATTCGATTCGGCAGCTTTGACAATAAATTTGATTTGTGACAAATTAATTTGTCATAAATCACTATAAATCAGGTATGCCCTGGGTAATATGCCGAAAAATAACAGTGGTCTGTAATACTGACACACAGTAACTGTTGTTACAGCTAACAGAATAGATTAACTATGAATACTGATGCACTGCACACTTATGTACATGGCGATAAATTATGTGGAAAGCACACAGATGGTATTCGTGTTTTGCGGATTCACAATTTGCAGACTGCAAAACACGGTATGGTCGTATGCATGAGCCCTAAAACATATGCTGAGGATCTGCATACACAGCATTAGGCCCCTTTCACACGGGCGAGATTTCTGCATGGGTGCAATGCGTGATGAGAACGCATTGCACCCGCACTGAATCCTGACCCATTCATTTCAATGGGGCTTTTCACATGAGCGATGTTTTTCACGCATCAGTTCGCTGTTGAGTGAAAATCGCAACATGTTCTATATTCTGCATTTTTCACGCAGAAGTGAATGGGTCTGCGTGAATCAGGCATTGCATCCGCACGCAAGTGCGGATGCAATGCGTGATTCACTGATGGTTGCTTAGAGATGTTGTTTGTAAACATTCAGTTTTTTATCACGCGCGCGAAAAACGCATCAAAACGCTTCGCACCCGCGCAGAAAAAACTGAACGAACGTACGCAATCACAGTCAAAACTGACTGCGATTGCGTGCGGATGCGTGTGGATTTTCCGGAACGCACCCTGAATGCATCCAGACTGAATCCGTGACGCTCGTGTGAAAGAGGCCTAACATCTGTGTAATAGTTTGTGAGCATGTTATAGTCCAAGCTGGTGCTTAGCCCAGCTTTATTTACACCTCAGAATCTCTTTCCTGAGAGATTTCCTGCATGAGGGCTATATCTGTTTTCAATCTCTTAAAAGGCTGTAACAATACACCCCCCCCCCATTTATATGGTTATACTAGCCCTCTAAAACTGCATGAAATAATAATGGCAATAATAATGGCCGTAGTCATACTTGCTTCTAAGACTCCCCTCCAGTGGTGTTTTGGCTGCAGACTTGGTCCCTCATGATGTAGGAAAAGTAAAGTTTTATATCTTTTAGGAATCTTTATTTGTTGACAAAATTTGCATCCTTAGGAGTGAATTTCCACATCCTCTCAGGAGAACTTGCTGGTAGTTGGAGTCTGAATTAGACATGAGCGAACTTCTTGACATTAGTTTCGGGTTCAATTTGCCATATTTTTGAAAATTGGTATATAACACTATTCTCCTAGGACTTGGATATTTTAGGAAAGGACGTCACTTTTTTTGTTACATTTTTAATGAATTTTTGCTCTCTCTACCCCCTTCCTAATCTCTTGAATGCAATGACAGCAATAGCAAATAATGTCAGAGTTACACTGACATATATAAATATGGGTAAATGCATGCATAAATACATACACAGTTGTATGGCAAAAAAGACAGCGCCTTGTTGGGACCAAGCAGCCAAAAATTAGGCCTGAACAGTGGTTGATTCCTGCCCCTGTTTATACATATATGTTAATGTAAAGAATACTTCATTCTGCACAAGCATCCAAAAATTATGCTTTAATGGTGGCAGAATGTCTATCTGTATTTATAAATGTCGAAGTGTTAATTGTCAGAAGAAAGAGCGTCTCGTTCTGAACAAGCCTGGAAAAATTTTACATGGGAACAGCAGAAGTACAATGTGGATGTGAAAAGAGTAGGGTAGGTAGTGGTAGTAGTAGCAGCCCAGCATAGAACAGACAAGGTAGTAGATGTGTGTAGTAGTAGTAGTAATCGTTACAATGTAGCAGTAATGGTAATGGAAGTAGGGGTAATGGAAGTGGCAGAAGGGGATTAGCAGCAAGGAATAGCAGCTGCGGCAGTAGTAGCCATAAATTACGAAACTTGATGGTTGGCAAGAAGGCAGCAGCAGTGGCAAGTTGGGGCACCGCCAGCAAGGGCAGCTTCAGCCTGTGGAGTATGGTCCAAGGCTCGTTAACGTTGACAAAAATGATGTTTTGGAAACTGGTGGAGGACAACTTCATCTGGGTGTCACAATGCTCCCTGCCACGCTGAAAACCCTTTCTAAGATGTCACTAGAAGCTGTGCAAGAGAGAACAGTTTGGGCCACTGTTCCAGTCTGCCTTACCAGTAGCCTAAGTGGTCAAAGAACACAGTATACACCTGAGAAAGGCCAGATCCCAGGTTGGACCAGGTGTTGAGGCAGTAGATCTCCGTTTGCTGATTTGCCCCAGCCTGACATGGCACATTGAAAAATTTCTCACTCATGTTTCTGATACTGAACTAACTGCTGCTTGTGACTGCAGCTCCTGCTGCTTGTGGTAGCAGGGACGGCAGGAGGTGGATGACCCTGTGGGGTCTCAGACACGCAGACAGCAGGTGTTTGCTCATCGAACGTTGCAGCAAGCTGCGTACACCGTGTTTCCTGGTAAAAAGTAATGCGGCCTCCCTTTTGGCACGAGGAAAACATTACCCCATTTTGTTGTGATAGTGAGGGTCTAAAAGCATGGCTATCCAGTAATCATCAGACTGCTTCATGTCATCAACTGCTGCATACTTAAGACAGTTGTCAGTATTTAAGAAAGCAAGCATACAGCTTGCTATTTTGGCCAGTGTGCCCAAGGGGACAGTTTTTTTTTGCTCTGCCTCCATTGTGATGTTTGGGTGCCTTGTCCTGTGTCATCATCATCATCATCCCCCCTACTCCTCCACTACTGACTCCTACTCCTCCTCCAGCACCAGCTCCTCATCCGCATCCTCCATGGGAATGTGTCATTGCTGGTTCCCAACAACTTGAGGGTGGACAGCAAGATGTGTAAACTTCTGCTGTCATCCCTTGTTGCATCAGCTTGAGCATCTGTTCTAAAATAAATATCAGTTGGATGAGATTGTTTATGCTGCAGTTGTCCCTACTACTTTGTGGCTTCTTCAAAGAGCTTCAGTACCAGACAGGTGTCTTTAATGAGATGCCACTGCCTGACCTCGAAACAACAGATGCTACCTGCTGAGGTGGTCTAGTGCAAGACAAAATTATTCACGCCTTTACGCTGCTCATACAGACGCTCTACAGTGTACAAAGTGAAATTCCAGTGAGTTGGAATGTTGTGTATCAAGCAATGTAATGCAGACTGTTCTGTTGCTGCAAGTCCAGGATGGCACTCCTTGCCACATAAAAATGGCTGAAATTCGAGGACAGTCTCCTGGATATTACCAGCACCTTGTGCAAGCCAGTGTACTTTTTAAAAAAAGCATTGCATGACTAGGTTTATAATGTGCATCATGCAGAAAATCACACTCTGCACACAGAGCTAGTGGCAAAAGAGCTAGGCTTAGGTCTGGCACATTTTGGGCCATAGTATCAGCAAATCACCAGTTCCTGAAGTAAATCTGGCCCTAGCAGTTCTTTGGGACATTCTGTCATACGTTGCCTCTGTTCTTTATTGCTGCCATTGCCACCGTCCTCCTCCTCTGATATTCCCTCCTCCTCAGCATTCGATCTGTCTTCCAGGTCCTGTCTAACACGCAATCATCATAAGATTACTCACCCTCCAACACTTTTATCAGACTCTGATATGCCATCATACACTCCTTGGCCCCCTCCCAATTCCCTGCTCTGTATTTGCTCCAAGTGCCACTGTCTCTACCTCTGCCCCTACCACTACCATCATGGCTACTGGTGCCACTAACACAGCTATACATAGGGACCTCTCCTACACTAACACTATTGCTGCTGTATCCAATCTACCCTTTATATTACAACAGTGCTTGCAAAAATGTAATGAAACTTTTTTCCCCAAAAATTTTTTTCCTGTTTTTGCAGGAATCTGTAGTTGCCAGCAAATAACCTGATAACATCACTAAACCCCTTTCCGACCTCTGCCGGCTGAAGTTGGCACTTTATAGATGGCACCCGCTCACACTTGCAATGGATGCCAGAGCTGCCGGGATTCCGCTGTATCAAACAGCAGAGGCTCAGGGTGAATGTATGTGATCAGCCATAAGGTTAACTTCATACATTTAAGCCCTCAAATGTGACCATGGCATTTGAGCGGTGCAAAGAAAAAAGAGGGTCAGTCAGCACATCCCAGTGTGCAGGTGCACGTTGCCATGGCTAATTAAAATCAGCCTATGGGTTAGACAGGCTGGTCAGGAGTGCACGACTAAATGGAGTAGCCACACCTCCAGTACAAAGTGCAAAGAAAAAGGGGGTCAGTCAGCACATCCCAGCATGCATGTGGAACCTGCACTCCCTGAATTTTATGGTGGCCGCAAGGCACATAACAGGCAACATTTAGTGTTAGGTCCCGTTTTACAGAGATCGCCTGGACGTTTGGCAGATGGGCCCAAATAATTTTGTACAAAATATATTTGCCAAGAATCTCAAATTTACAAAACAAGTGTAGCATTAGCACCAGAATATTTACTATTACTATGGCGTTTTTGTACTTTATATGGTTTGCAGAGTGCTGTTGCATTGTATGTCTTTTTTTTTTATCTGAGTGGTGCAGACACGGGAGCTGTGCTCTCCCGTGCCCGTAACAGCGCTCCACGGCTGAGAAAGGGAAAGCTATAGTACTCCTGTGATGGCTCGGAGCCTCAAGCATGCTTCAATACCCATGACTGAAATATTCAAATACCAGCCAGCAGGTGGCAGCACTGTATTGGAATACAGTAAGGGCCTGTTCACGAAAAAATAAAGTTAAAAAAGTTTTCAAAAATATAAAAAATCCCTTTCCTCAAAGTAAAAATAAACAATAAAAATAAACATTAAAATATAATGATATTTGTCCCATACGGCTAATGGTGTAACAGAAAAAAACATTCAAACGTTCAACATTTTTGTTACTTCACCTCCCTCAAAAAATTGAATAAAAAGTGATCAAAAACTCACACACACTACAAAATTGTACCACTGAATAGTAAAGATTGCCCCATAAAAATTAGTCCTCATACAGCTCCATGCATATAACTACAAAAGAACTTATAGTGATCGGAATAAATGAAAATGTAAAAAAATTCAAGTTTTTTTTTTTTCAGTATAATAAAACCCAAGAAGTAGGTCTTCTGTAGGTCTTAATATGAGCTATACTATGGCAAGCCTGTGAGCCTCACAACCAAACAGCTCCCACACTCTCAATGGAGGGGCGGATGCCTGGGTGTCCCCCTTGCCCCAAATGACCACACAAGTGCATTGATTGGAAGTAAGCATGGTTTCAGAGTGGTGTAATGTTTATGTTTGTGGTTATTCCTAATAATGGACACTGTCAGCGGGTATCTGCTGTTGAAAACAGTAGGCACCTGATGTCTATGGTGACCACTCAGTTCCTAAGTGGGCACCATGTTTGAAGGCCTGACATCCTCTGTACATCTATAGTGGATGTCAGGAAGGGATTAAAAGGGTTTTCCAGGAATTCAATATTGATGACCTATCCTCAGGATAAGTCATCAATGTCCAATCAGTTGGGGTCTGGTTGCTGTTTGAAGGGAACGTGGCACTCAGATGAGCTCTGCGCCCTTTTCACAGCATGCCAAACACAGCAATGTAAATTGTATAATGGCTGTGCTTGCTATTGCATCTCAGCCTTATTCAATTGAATGGGACTGAGTTGCACAAAGGTGATATGACAGTGAAGTCACAGGCCGTGAAAGAAAAATACCCCAGGATCAGAGACTGTGCCGTATCCTGAGGATATCATCAATATTTAAATCCCAGACAACCCCTTTAATCGTCCTGTTTGCCACTTTCAAAGATCATCTGTCAGTAGGATCAACACTATTAACCTAGCCATAATTCTTGGTAGGGCTGCCCTAATGGTTAAAAACATAGTAACATAGTTTATAAGGCCGAAAAAAGACATCTGTCCATCCAGTTCGGCCTGTTATCCTACAAGTTGATCCAGTCCCCACTTTAGGGGAAAAAATTCCTTCCCGACTCCAATCAGGCAATCAGAATAACTCCCTGGATCAACGACCCATCTCTAGTAACTATAACCTATAATATTATTACACTCCAGAAATACATCCAGGCCCCTCTTGAACTCTTTTAGTGAACTTACCATCACCACCTCCTCAGGCAGAGAGTCCCATAGTCTCACTGCTCTTACCATAAAGAATCCTCTTCTATGTTTGTGTACAAGCCTTCTTTCCTCCAGACCCAGAGGATGTCCCCTCGTCATAGTCACAGTCCTGGGGATAAATAGTTCATGGGAGAGATCTTTGTACTGACCCCTGATATATTTATACATGGTTATTAGATCTCCCCTCAGTCATCTTTTTTCTAAAGTAAATAACCCTAATTTTGGTAATCTTTCTGGGTACTGTAGTCCACCCATTCCAGTTATTACTTTAGTTTCCCTTCTCTGAACCCTCTCCAGCTCTGCTATGTCTGCCTTGTTCACAGGAGCCCAGAACTGTGCACAGTACTCCATGTGTGGTCTGACTAGTGATTTGTAAAGTGGCAGGACTATGTTCTCATCATGGGCATCTATGCCCCTTTTGATGCAACCCATTATCTTATTGGCCTTGGCAGCAGCTGCCTGACACTGGTTTCTACAGCTTAGTTTGCTGTTTATTAAAATTCCTAGGTCCTTTTCCATGTCAGAGTTACCCAGTGTTTTACCATTTAGTATGTACTGGTGACTTGCATTATTCCTTCCCATGTGCATAACCTTACATTTGTCTGTGTTAAACCTCATCTGCCACTTCTCAAGCTTCCAGTCTATCCAGA
>ONZH01026017.1:0-43675 GCA_900303285.1 Rhinella marina | reverse complement strand
TGGACTGTGACATCACTGTCTTTATTATCCCTGTACGGTGACATCAATGTTTATTATCCCTGTACTGTGACATCCACTGTGTTTAGTATCCCTGTACGGTGACATCACTGTTTATTATCCCTGGACTGTGACATCACTGTGTTTATATCTCTGTACTGTGACATCACTGTGTTATTATCCCTGGACTGTGACATCACTGTGTTTATTATCCCTGTACTGTGACATCACTGTTTATTATCCCTGTACGGTGACATCCACTGTGTTTATATCCCTGTACAGTGACATCACTGTGTTTATTATCCTGTACTGTGACATCACTGTGTTTATTATCCTGTACAGTGACATCGCTGTGTTTATTATCCCTGTACAGTGACATTGCTGTGTTTATTATCTCTGTACTGTGACATCACTGTGTTTATTATCCCTGTACAGTGGACATCGCTGTGTGTATTATCCCAGTGCAGGAAGAGGTAAGTGGTCTGTGTTGTGTGTTTGTTTCTATTTTTCAGGATCGTGAATGCAGAGGACTACGTCGGATTCGGTGGGACTACGTCGGACCAGCTTTTTTTTTTTTTTTAAATAAAATGGGTCAAACAGGGGTCTGGGGGAGTGTTTATTTCAATAAAATGTTTATACTTGTGTGTGTATTTTTTTTTTACAATACTACAGTTTTAGTAATTATGGCTATCTACAGACAGCCCTGATTACTAATACTGGGCTTAGTGCTTGCCGGTATGGCAGGCCAGCACTAACCCCAACATCTATTACTCGGCACCCACCGCCACCAGGGGTGCCGGGAAGAGCCGGGTACCCGCAGGACCGGACCTTCTAAATTGAGGGTCTGGCTCTGGGGCGGCTGCAGGCTGGTACCATTGGGCTGGGAAGGGCCAATAACTGTGTCCCTTCCCACCCTGGTAGTGCCAGGCTGCCGCTGCTGGTTGTATCTGGCTGGTGAAGGAAAAAAGGGGGGATCCCACGCCATTTTTTTTTTAATTATTAATTATTTTTGTAAAAAATGGCGTGGGGTCCCCCCTTTTTTTCCTTCACCAGCCAGATACAACCAGCAGCGGCAGCCTGGCACTACCAGGGTGGGAAGGGACACGGTTATTGGCCCTTCCCTGCCTAATGGTACCAGCCTGCAGCCGCCCCAGAGCCAGACCCTCAATTTAGAAGGTCCGGTCCTGCGGGTACCCGGCTCTTCCCGGCACCCCTGGTGGCGGTGGGTGCCGGGGTAATAGATGTTGGGATTAGTGCTGGCCTGCCATACCGGCAAGTACTAAGCCCAGTATTAGTAATCAGGGCCGTCTGTAGATAGCCGTAATTACTAAAACTGTAGTATTGTAAAAAAAATACACACACACAAGTATAAAACATTTTATTGAAATAAACACTCCCCCAGACCCCTGTTTGACCATTTTATTAAAAAAAAAAAAAAAAGCTGGTCCGACGTAGTCCACCGAATCCGACGTAGTCCTCTGCATTCACGACCCTGAAAAATAGAAAACAAACACACAAAACACAGACCACTTACCTCTTCCTGCACTGGGATAATAAACACAGCGATGTCACTGTACAGGATAATAAACACAAGTAATGTCACAGTACAGAAATAATAAACACAGTGATGTCACTGTACAGAGATTATAAACACAGCGATGTCACAGTACAGGGATAATACACACAGTGATGTCACAGTACAGGGATAATAAACACAGTGATGTCACCATACAGGGATAATAAACACAGTGATGTCACTGTACAGAGATAATAAACACAGTGATGTCACTGTACAGAGATAATAAACACAGTGATGTCACAGTACAGGGATAATAAACACAGTGATGTCACTGTACAGAGATAATAAACACAGTGATGTCACTGTACAGAGATAATAACACAGTGATGTCACCGTACAGAGATAATAAACACAGTGATGTCACAGTACAGAGATAATAAACACAGTGATGTCACTGTACAGGGATAATAAACACAGTGATGTCACCGTACAGGGATAATAAACACAGTGATATCACAGTACAGGGATAATAAACACAGTGATATCACAGTACAGGGATAATAAACACAGTAATGTCACAGTACAGGGATAATAAACACAATGATGTCACAGTACAGGATAATAAACACAGTGATGTCACAGTACACCTGTGCAAACAAGGCCTGGGGGGGCGCAGATAAGGCTATCATCATGATTTAGAAAAATCATTCCCCGATGAAATGTTGCAGTTCTCAAAATTCATTCAAACTAATGAAACTCCACCAGCACTGGAATGCCTTAAAATAATCAGAAATAACAAATTGCCTGTACTGTGACATCACTGTGTGTAGTATCCCTGTACGATGACATCACTGTGTTTATTATCCCTGTACAGTGACATCACTGTGTGTAGTATCCCTGTACAGTGACATCACTGTGTGTAGTATCCCTGTACGATGACATCACTGTGTTTATTATCCCTGTGTAGTAAAGGGACTGAGTGAGATTAGTTTATAGTGGGTGGGGTTAGGGGCGTGGCCTACTGCAGAAAAAATTTGCCGCGGCGCGCTGCGCGCGCCGCACAATCTGTCCCTCTTTCTCTCTTTCCAAAGTTGGGAGGTATGGAAGTGGGAGTTGGAGAGTAGACCAGAGAAGGAGGAAGAGTGCAAGTTCCATCCTGAGGGCTGCCATCTGTATCTGACCTTGGCCAAGTCAGTACCCTTGATGGCATTCACCACATCCAAGCCCCTAGGCAAGCAGCAGAATTGGATTTAGAAGACCAGCCTAGGTAAAAGCTAATACTTATGCTTAATGGACTTCGCTGGCACAAGTGTGTAACTAAGATAGCTTCCAGCATCAGCACATAATTGATCGACTGTAAGTGCAACCAGTTGCATTGGCGCCCACTTTATACCCTCCGGGAAGTGAGGACTGCAACTTATATACTCACTATATGCACCTTAGTCAGAAAGGAAACAGATGTTATAATGCCTGTCATGCAGGGGCCACCCTGAGGGATTGCAATAGTGTACTAGAACTATAATCATCCAATGCTGAACCTAGAACAGGTGGACTGCTAAAGAGGAGGTCAATATACTACAGATATAATATCCAGAGTTACCAATTGAAAGATATCCTGCCTTGAAACTTATGCCTACTCTGTACCATCAGTACTGGAACTGTTTGTATGCATACCTGACAAGACGAAGAAGTAAAGTTACCGTTTTGTATCAAAACTACTTCTCCATAATTTCTTATGGTTTGTGTCTACCTAGACACTTTGCGTCACGACAAATCACAAGGACCCTGCCGACAGACACCCTAAAATACCCAAAACCATCATGGGCCCCTCGCCTCACCATCCGGCAGTGTTCCTGTGGACCAGAGTTGCCCCGGAGGAAATGGTGTCCTTCCTCCCACGCAACTGAATGCCGGCCCAGGGAGTCACCAAACCGTAAGTAGTATTACCACCGACACCATTAGACACTGTGACATATCACCAACGCTCACGCATGTCCCTGCGGTCCGGCTCGCTGGATACCTATGATGTCAATTAAAGGCCTCTGTCATCTTTTTAAGTGGGAGAACTGGCACAATTGGTGGCTGACTAAATACTTTTTTTTCCACTGTATATTAAGTAAGAGACGTAGAATTTGTACTGAAAGAGCACTTAGTTAACATTTCTCCAGGTTTCAAGTGAAGATACCCACTGACAAGAACATGAGTGATAAGCGAGATTCTACAGATATGGGAGTAGTAAGTGTCTAGGAAAAAAGAAATAGGTGTCCAGCACTGAGATGAAAAAAAAATTTCTATCTTTATTTGCCGCATTTCGATCTAACAGATCTTCGTCATGGTATGCTGTAGAAATTGTTTCCTTGGCCCAAGTTGAGCTTCTTTAGTAGGCTGTGACATTCTGACACCAGAAGAGAGTTTCCTCTCCTCCTTGGGTGGGCTAGCTGGCAGGACCAGTTGATTACTGTATCTAAGCGAGCCTCCTTCTGTGTCTTCCATATCAGCTCCGATTATGGACCTGCCACCATTGATGAGAAAGCCAGAGACCTTGGAGAATACATGGGGACTGGTGCAAACACGCAGCAACAATGGTTCCTCTGCCCTCAAAAGGGAAAATCCACAGCGTATGAGCTGGTTCTCTGCTGGAGTGGCCACTGGATGATATTGTAGACATCATGGCATGTTAATTAAGGGTACAGGGTCTGGCTTAAAGATGATTCTGGTGAATACATAGAAGGTCTGGGCATGCCCATATCATTCGCTGATATGTGGCGCTAATAAAAAGATATAAGGTTCCAACTTACAAAGGTCTTTTTAAGTCATTCATCATGAAGGGTTTCTAAGGGTATATAAGGGTGTTGCTTTTAATCTTTGTTTGAATTTGCGTGAAGTAGATTTTCTGCCACCTCCCCCATCCTTTTAGTTCATCTTCTCCTAGAGATTTTCTTTTAACAATATTTTTCGTATATCGTGTATTTAATTCTCGTGTGTGCATTGTAATTACCATGAAAACAAAAAAACTTTTCTATAGATGTAAGGTAAAGTGTACTGGGGGTTGTGTCGTTCACAACTGAGTATTTAACCCTTTCAGTACCGGAGGTTTTTTCGGTTATGCATTTTCGTTTTGCGCTCCCTGCCTTCAAACAGCCATAACCCTTTTATTTTTCTGTTCACATAGCTGTATGAGGGCTTGTTTTTTGCGGGACAAGTTGTACTTTCCAACGCCACCATTTAATATTGCATATGGTGTAGTGGGAAGCGGGAAAAAAATTCCAAATCAGGTGAAATTGCAAAAAAAACGCTATTCCGCTACAGTTCTACGGGTTTCTTATTTACAGCGTTCGATGTGCATTAAAACTGACCCGTTACTTTCATTCTACTGGTCAGTACGAATCCGGCAATACCTAATATGTATAGTTTTTCCTGCGTTTTGATAGTGAAAAAATAATTAGAAAGTTGCCCTTTTTTTTTTTTCCTTGTCATATCTTGACCCCTATAACTTTTTGGTATTTATGTGTACAGAGCTGTATGGGGGCTCATTTTTTGCGGGACAATCTGAAGATTTTATTGATACCATTCTGGGGTGTGTGTGACTTTTTGATCACTTTTTATTTAATTTTTTTTTAGAAAAAAAAGCGACAAAAAACGGCAAATCGCCATTTGGACGCTTTTTTCCGCCACACAATTCGCCGTATTGGATTTTTTTTTTATATTTTAAAAGTATGGGCGTTTTCGGTCACGGTGATACCCATGATGTCTATATTTAGTGTTATTTAGGTATTTATTTTTTACTTATACGGAAAGGGGGGTGATTTGAACTTTTATATCTTTTTTATTTTTTATATATTTTTTTTTAATTTTTTTTAATTTTTTTTTTACTATTTGAAAGCTCTAATATGAACTTATATATTGTGGCTTTTTTTTTTTCTTTATGAGCAATCATGGATTTTCTAGACTCAGATAAATTGATGAATTGCTCATCTCTTATCCTGGCCTGCCATCTAGTGGCCAGAATAAGAATTGCACTTTGAAAACTGTAATCCTCACCAGCGAGGATTACAGTTTTCATACGGTGTACAGACACCCCGATTGGCCACACGGGGTGTCTGTACACCACCCGGAAGCGAACGCTTCCGGGTTTAGACCCAACTAGATGCCGTGATCACGTGTGATCACGGCATCTAATCGCCCAGGAAGACGCCGCCGATGTAGTAAGTAGCGGCAAGTCTCTGCTGTTAGAAAAAGCAGAGACTTGCCGGCCATGACGCCCGCCGCACTCGCGAGCGGGCGCCATGTGCCCGTATCGCCCCAGCGCCGTACATGTACGGCGCTGGTACTGTAAGGGTTAACGCATCAAATCAATGCCCAATTTGCCTCTCACGCAAATCAATGGAATTTTCATACCTCATGAACATACAGTGGAAAAATTCTGCATTAGGGCTCATACACACAAACGTATTTTGTGCCCGCATCTGCAATTTTTGCAGGTCGGATGCGGACCCATTCACTTCAATGGGGCTGCAAAAGATGAGGACAGCATACCGTGTGCTACGATGGAGAAGAGGACCGGCACTCGTAATTCTTTGCTAGATTTTATTGGTCACTAACTGTGACGCGTTTCTGCACTGAACGTGCTTTCATCAGACAGTGTAATATAAAAGGAAAAAAATGGGTTTAAATAGCCCGCCAAACAACAAGTGAATGATGTCATGTAGTCATGACAACTGGTAAACAAAAACAGATGAATACACTCCTAGGTGAGAAAGTGAAAGTGAAAACAAGTATGCTGTTACAAATCTTGAATTGTCCATAGAGGGAATGAGATAATCTTGTCAATTCCGCTGGAAAATAATAGTAACAAAGATCAATGCATTATTAATAATTCTGACATACAGAAATGAAGCCATTTAGATCAAATCATTTTATATGAAAAAGACGTTGCATATCCATGTCAAGACCAAAACAATCAATGCCCTTAGTCGGGCTAAACGACAGGCCTTTCTGCAATACATTAATTTGGGAAGGACTCAAGTTCTTAGAAGAAAGGTTCAGGACTAAAGTCTCTGTGGTACCTGTGACCGTGTCATTCTCGGTGCGTCCGCTTCTCCGATGATGGCACCCTGCTCGTCGGGTGTTACCTTTTTGGGACGATGTCTTTTGTTTAAAAAAGATCCCCGCGGGCCAGTTGTATTGTCGCTCCCAGAACCGGATGATGCGGAGCCTGTCCTGCGGCCAAACGTACGTGCAAAGGGAATAGCTGTGCCCGATGGGTCCTGCCATCTGTAGATGCGCCTGGTCAAATAGAAACATACACAGCCCCGTATACCCTTTGTTGTACAGTACCACCCTTGGATCAACCGGGTTAAAACAATTTTAAATAAACATTGGAATATTTTGTCCAAATCATACCCACAGGTGGAAGAATTTAAAACTTCGCCCATGATCTGTTATAAAAGGGCAGGGAACATTAGGGATAGAATCATCAGGGCAGATATTGGGAGCAATAAAACCACTCTAAAACAGAGCACATTGTCCACTCTCAGAAAAGGCACTTTTCCGTGCCTTGGTTGTATTCATTGCTCTAGTGTCATTAAAGGCAGCTCCTTAAGTCATCCTCAAACAGGAGAACAAATTCCTATACGTGACATGTTCACTTGTGATAGCAAATATATCATTTATATCCTTAAATGCCCGTGCGGTTTGATGTACGTAGGGGAAACATCTATGCGTATGAAGGACAGATTCTCGAAACATAAATCCACCATTAGGAAAAACAATTTATTGTTACCAATTCCACACCATTTTCATCAAGCTAGGCATACCATAGCACAATTACGTTTCCAGATCATAGAGAGTGTACCCCAACCAAGACGAGGCGGGGACAGGAACAAAATATTAATGAAACGAGAAGCATACTGGATCCACCGTTTACAAACGTTGGAACCGAAGGGCTTGAACCGCGAGTATGAGATCAGCAGTTTTTTATAAAATGATTTGATCTAAATGGCTTCATTTCTGTATGTCAGAATTATTAATAATGCATTGATCTTTGTTACTATTATTTTCCAGCGGAATTGACAAGATTATCTCATTCCCTCTATGGACAATTCAAGATTTGCAACAGCATACTTGTTTTCACTTTCACTTTCTCACCTAGGAGTGTATTCATCTGTTTTTGTTTACCTACTACAATGACATCATTCACTTGTTGTTTGAAGGGCTATTTAAACCCGTTTTTTTCCTTTTATATTACACTGTCTGATGAAAGCACGTTCAGTGCAGAAACGCGTCACAGTTAGTGACCAATAAAATCTAGCAAAGAATTACGAGTGCCGGTCCTCTTCTCTATCGTTGTTATATGCGGGCGCCATCCCCGGGACACGTGCACCGAACGCTGACAAGACCACAGTGCCGACCGACTAGGATTTCATTAGCATACCGTGTGCTGTCCGCATCTGTTTTTCGGTACAGTGGCATCTACAAAATTATAGAACATGTCCTATTCTTGTCCACATTAGGGACAAGTATAGAACTGTTATATTATGGGCTGGATGTTCTTTTCCGCAAAATGCAGAAAAATATCCGGCCGTGTGCATGAGCCCTTATGCATAACTTTCCCATGTAAGTCAATAGGGTCCCCTCCTGACCATTGTATCTATGGACCATGGAGCAGCTGTTAAGAACAGCTCAGGCAAGATAGTATTGTTTGCAATAAAATGTTGTTTTAGTCCCAGATTTTTTACAAGGGGTAACATGAGAAAAAGACCCTACAATTTATGTCATTTCTACTGAATATGGCAAATACCCCATATGTGGTTGTAAACTGCTGTATGGGCACAACACAGGACTCAGAAGGGAAGTAGCGCCATATGCTTTTGGAGGGCAGATTTTGCTGGAATGGTTTTCGGCCCCATGTTGTATTTGAAGAGACCCTGTGATATCCCTGCCGTAGAAACCCCCAAAAAGTGACCTCATTTTGGAAACTACACCTGCCAATGAATTTTTCAATTGGTGTGGTAAGCACTCTGACCCAACAGGTGTTTCATAGAATTTAACACTTGGCTGTAAATATGAAATATTACATTTTGTTACAAGAAAATGTTGCCCAGATTTTACATTTTTAAGGGATTACAGGAGAAAACTCTTCTCAAAATGTGTTATCTGTTTTTTCCTGAATACATCAACACCTTATATGTGGTTGTAAACTGCTGTTTGGGCACACTGCAGGGTTCAGAAGAGAAGTACTATGTGCATTTCAGATGTAGTTGGTGACTTATACAGCACTGGCCGACAACTCCAGAGGCTCTGAGGTAAAATAAAAAAAAAAGAAGTCCCCAAGAAGTGACCCCATTTTAGAAGCAACACCTCTCACAGTATGTACCAAGGGGTGTAGTAAATATTTTGACCCCACAGGTGTTTTGCAAAACAACAGCAAATGTAAAAATTTCTACTTTTCCACAGATATGCCATTTCAGTGCCCAATACGTTGTGCCCATAGTGAAAAGGCAGCCCTCTTTTTTTATTATGCCGTGCTTTCTGGTTTTACAAACACTCTACATGTGGTCCTGATATTTTGCCTGGACATAAAACCGGGCTGAGGAGTAAAAGAGCACTATGTGCATTTGAGGCCCAATGTGCCGAAAACTGTGGAGATTCTGGGGTGAAATAAGAGATGGAAAACCCAAAATGTGACCCCATTTTGGAAACTGCACCCCTCAAGATATTTATTAAGGAGTGGAAATGAATGCACAGTGGGATAATGCAAAGTGAAAATTGCAATTTTTCCACAGATACAGCATTTCAGTGCCCATTATGCTGTGCCCAGCTTGTGCCATCTGAGACTCACACCACACCCTTTTTGTTAGGTGGGTACAGCTGGGTATTGAAATGCCATAAATGCCATAAATGTGGAAGTAATGCCATAAATGTGGAAGTAAAGTGCTGTTTAGGTAGGCTGCATTGCCACAGCCACTGCTGCGCAGATTTTGATGGATTGGTTTAAGGGCGCCATATTGCTTTTGAACAGCCTTTGGGTACCCGTGCAGCCGTTCTCTGACAACCATACATTTTTTAAAATTCACTCTCGACCAAGCTGTGTGAAGGCTTATTTTTTGTGGAATGAGTCGTCATCTTCATTGGTTCTGTTTTGGATCACATACAACATTTTGAGCACCTTTTATTTAGCTTTCTGCGAACCAGGATAATGAAAAGGCAGCAACTCTGTCATTGATTTTCGTGGTTTGTCATTGTAGCATGCACCTTGAGGGAAAAATGATTTGTTTATATAATTTTTTTTTCTTGTTTTACCACTTTTAGGGCTCACGCACACGAACGTATTTTCCTTCTGTGTTCGTTCAGGTTTTTTTTTTGCTGACTCTATGTGGAACCATTCATTTCAATGGGTCCACCAAAAAAAACGCATTTCTTTTCCGTATGTCTGTATTTCCGTTCTGCAAAAAAATAGAACATGTCCTATTATTGTCTACATTACGGACAAGGAAAGGACTGTTCTATTCCGCAAAATGCAGAATGCACACGGACGTCATCCGTATTCTTTGTGGATCCGTTTTTCGCGGACCGCAAAATACATATGGCATGAGACCTTACACAAATTATTTTGGAAATAAAAGTCCTGTTTTTGTGTCACCATTTTCTGAGAGCCATATTTCTTAAATTTTTAATCCAATGGTCTTGTGAGCAGCATTTTTGCAGGATGAGTTGAAGTTTTCATTGGTACCATTTTGGGGTACATAGTACTTTTTGATCGCTTGCTATTACAGTTTTTGTAAGGCAATGTGACGGCAAAGAGGCTATTTAGGCACCGTTTTTATTTTTTTACGATGTTCATATGAAGGGGTAGATCATGTGACATGTTTACAGAGCTGGTCCTTACCGACGAATCAATACCTAATATGTCTATTTACATTTTTTTTAATTGTATACGGCTTGAAACTTTTAATTTTTTATTTTTTAAAAACACTTGCTTTTTTAAATCTTTATTTTTGTTCCACTGTAAAACATCAACTTTTCAGGGTGTTATCCATGTTTCAATGCTGTACAATACATGCTATATTGCACTGCATTGTAATACACTTCATTAAGAAAATGTAAATTTGTCAGAAATCTGGGGTGTTGCACATATTCTCCATTTCCTGCGAGCCACTGGCACACGTACATTGGGAAACTAGTTACAAGGGGCCCATAATAAGTTTTGCTATAGGACACTAAGGCCTCTTTCACACAAGCGTGTTTTCTGTCTGTATGCGTGAAGCAAGCGCATAGCATTCGGACTGAATCCTGGCCCATTCATTTCAAGGGTCTGTGTGTTTTTCACGCATTATTTTTGCACTCAGGAAAAATCGCAGCATGTTCTATATTTCTGCGTTTTTCATGCATTTCTAGCTTCACAGAATTGAATGGGGCTTGTGTGAAAAACAGATCGCATACGGAAGCAATGCATTTTCACTGATGGTTGCCAGTAGATGTAGTTAGTAATTCTTCCATTTTTTTGAAGTGCGTGAAAACCGCATCCAAAACTGATTGCACCCATGTGAAAAAAACTGAAACACTGAACACAATCCCAGACAAGACTGATTGAACTTGTGTGCAAAACCTTCAGAGATCGGTGTACTCCCCTGCTGAGCAATGACATGACATCTAAAGCCGCATCCGCAGCCAGTCTCTGGCTGTAGGGTTGACCTCACTGTAGACAACAGCTGGCAAATAGCCTCCATAATCTGATGCAGCGTTGTAGGACAGCAAGACGCTTTTGGAAACAGCAAGAGTTGGAAAAGACTTTTTAAATGCTGAGCAGTAAACCACTGCTTTGTTGGGGTGACAAGAGGTGCCTGCAGAGCCTCTGCATAATATATAGAATTTGAGGGCTGCTAAACATATAGCGGAGTTGTTCTGGGAATAAAACTCTTAAGTTTTATTTCTGGCTGAGCAGACTTTTTCAGGCATGTTGTGTCAAGCGCCATCAAGGAAGTAGAAGCCAAAGGGGACCCAGTAAGTGTTGACACACAAGAAATGCTAGGAAAGGCCTTCTCAGCTAATCACTGTCTGAGGTGGATGAGTCGGCATCTAATGAGGTTTGAAGAATGTAGAATTGGTATGACCTAAAATGCACTAATCTGCACCAAAATTTCACAATTCTGGCGTAAAATGCTGTTGTAAACAGCTTGTCCTATACAAAGGCCTAAGGGCTCGTGCACACAAACATATTTTTGTCCGTATCCGATCCGCATTTTTTGCAGTCAGATGAGGACTCATTCACTTCAATGGGTCCGCAAAAGATGCGCAAAAAATGAGAACATGTCCTAGTCTTGTTCGTTTTATGGACAAGGATAGGATAGTTCTATAGAGGGCAGGACGTTCTGTTCTGCAAAATGCGGAACACACTGCCAGTATCCATGTTTTGCGGATCTGCCATTTGCGGACTGCAAAAATGGCAACGGTCGTGCCCATGAGCACTAAGGCTGAGTTTCTAGTTTCAAGTTTTTTATGTAGCTTTTAAAGCCTAAAACGAGGCATGGATCATAAAAGGAGAGGTAGTATTAGGCCTCTTGCAGACATCCATATCCGTTTTTCTAGTCTCAAAACTGCAAAATACGTATACCATCCTTGTTGCACCCACATTTTTTGTGGACCCATTGACTCAAGTGGATTTTTTTTTGCAGAACAGATACACGGATGAGGAAAGAACACAGATCATCCATGTGATTTCTGCATCTGCATATCTGTTCCACAAAATGTGGACCATGGAACCATTTAAGAAAATTGGTCCTCAAATTACCGTATTTTTCGCTTTATAAGACGCAGCCTTTGATAAGATGCACCCCAGATTTTAGAGTAGGAAAATAAGAAAAAAATATTTTTCATCACACCTCATATCAGACCCCCCATAAATTTCAGGACATCACATCAGACCCCCATATCAGCCCTCCATGTCAGAACCCCATCAGCCCTCAGTGTCAGACCCCCCCTTCAGTCCTCAGATCAGCCCACTGTGCCCCCATATCAACCCACTGTGCCCCCATCAGACCTCAGATCAGCCCACTGTGCCACCATATTAGCCCACTGTGCCACCATCAGACCTCACATCAGCCCCATAAGGATAAAATAAAAAACTCTCACCTCTCCTGCGCCGCGGCTCTGCTCCAGGTCTGGTGCTCCTCTGTCTTCTCCTGCCAGCGCTGCACTGTCACCTGACTGCGTGCAGAGTCAGGTCATAGTGCGTGAAGACAGAGAAGACAGAGGAAGCGTTCACTAATATTCGTTTTATAAGACGCACAGCAATTTTCCCCATACTTTTTGGGGGAAAAAGTGCTTCTTATAAAGCGAAAAATACGGTAAATGTAGATGACATGCAGACAGGAAAAAAGATAAGGTTGTGAGCATGAGGCCTAAAGGACGACTACTACCTCATTACCAATTTTCTGAATCTTTTCTTGGTTTTGGCCTTAAGTACTGCATCAAAAAAACCTGAAAGTAGAAACTCAGCCTAAATACAGTCACAAAATGAGCCCCATGCAGCTTTTTGTAAATGCAGTCAGCCCGATCTGTGCTGTTTGTTTTTCAGGGAACCATGAAAAATGTGATTATGGTTCCCCGTAAAACAACTCTTGGAAAATTTCCCAGAACTGATTATTTAACTTACACTGAAAAGTACCTGTATTACCTGGCAATTATACGCATTTGTTTCAGGCAGTAGTTCTGTTCCTGTTTTTGATATTTGAAATAGTTCAGTTTATGTGGTTGCTGATCCCATTGCCTTTAAGGTGGAGTTACATCATGGAGGACATAAACTCTGTTCTGTAGAATAGTAGGGGTACTGTAGGACAGTATGCTATGCTAGACTATTTGCCAATGCAGCGACCTGCAAGAAAAGGGGTGGTTGCTTTGAGGTTTGGCATGGTAGTGGCTTTGATGATGGTAGTACTATGCACAGCTCACATTGGCAATCTCCCTCTGAGGCTTCCTGGGGTTGTGCAGTGACTAGAGAGTGCACCTTTTCTTCTCTCGGGGCGTCCGGTGGTATTGAGGAACCAGCTTAGTGGTATTTAGTATGATCAAACAATAACTAATAAAGGTGCTGCGGTGGTAATGCAATTGACAATATATGGCTAAGCCCTCAGGCTGATGTTAAAATGAGACTTTCGCCAATATATTCTTATATCAAGAACATACCGGGGCCCAAGCACCGCGTCAAGGTATCTCAGAGTGGCACGGGACCTAACACTAACACCTTGTGTAGGATGGTTTTGTGGTACATGTGGTCCGCTGCAGGCATCCTCCATTGTATGCATTGTTGCTGGGGATTGCTGTTAGCAACGGATCACATGTGCAGCAATTGTTCCCCCGGTTTGATATGCGCAACAGCATATGGGGTCTGAGCAATTTTCTGCCATTTTAGACCACGTTTTTTTCTGTAATTGTATTTGAACATTTACAACTGGAGGTGTGGCAACTCCATGTTTGAATGTACCATTACTTACATCTTATGGTAACATTCTGGTGCACCTGTGCAGCCTGAGTCACATGAGTCATTGGCAGGTGGGGCTCATAGTCTCCTCCCATTGCGTGTGTGATCTCACGCTGGAGGTAACTAGGAGTTGGTTGCTGTGTGTCGGCCTATATGCTCCTTCCGCAATTGCCCATACAGGTAGGTAGGTTAGTGCTAGGTCCCGTGCCACTCTGAGATACCTTGACGCGGTGCTCGGGCTCCGGCATGTTCTTGATATAAGAATATATTGGCGAAAGTCTCATTTTAACATCAGCTTGAGGGTTTAGCCATATATTGTCAATTGCATTACCGCCGCAGTGCACCTTTATTCATGATTTGCTTGATTATACAGTTCGCCACATCCACACAATTTGTTACCTTGTGCAGGATGGTTTTGTGGTACATGTGGTCCGCTGCAGGCATCCTCCATTGTATGCATTTTTGCTGGGGATTGCTGTTAGAAGCGGATCACATGTGGAGGGAATTGCTCACCTGGTTTGATATGCGTAACAGCATATGGGGTCTGAGCAATTTTCTGCCATTTTAGACCACGTTTTTTTCTGTGATATTTAGTATTCCCTTAACAGAGAAGGTTTGGGTGGGTGCAAGGCAGGTGTACAGATGCAGGGGCCAGTGAATGGTGAAGACAATAACCAGGTCCATTGATTGCAAGAGATACAGCTTCTTTTTACTGAATTTGATGATAGGTGCAGCAGCAGGCTGACCCACAGGGGAAGAGGGGAATTCTCCGGTGGGTTCCTAAGAAAGGTGAGCCCTATTCCCCCCTCCCCCTGAGCATTATAGGTGATCTTGCATTCCCGGGCATGTCTCCTCTTCACTTAGTTTCGCTTTGTAAAACGTGCAGACGCCATTTTAGGAAAACCCGATTTGTTACCACGAAGCGCAAGGAAATTCGGATTAGTTTAGAATCAAAGTTTTCCTAAACTTCAGACCAAGTTCCTCTTCGACTGCTTTGCTTCACTCAACACTAATTATTATACTCAAACTATCCAGTTTCTTATTAAAGATGCATCAGGTTGCTGAGATCATCTTCTTGACGTTGATACAAGAACCCCATAAGTAATCATCCTGTAGCGTCTTCCTGCTGCCTACCTTGGTATGAGCAGGTTTTATTTGCATGCAGCTTTACAGTGGGCCAACAGAATGAATTTGTACTTGGTGGGCCCTAGCCACCCCAGTCTGACACTGTACGGCAGTACAAATGGCAGCAAAAGGCACAATATAAAGGTAGAACACAGTGCAATACTTTCCCAATAGCAGCGTATGGTCAGCAACAATGATGGTGCACAGGCTGTGTTTCTTGTTAGATCCTTCTGCAGGTCACAGACTGAGGGGTGCAGAACTGAGATACGGGTGGCCCAGAGGCGTAGCTAGAGGTTCAGCACAGGGGGGGCGAAACATACTTGAGTGGGCCCCCCACTTAGTGGCTTCCCAAACACACGTTTCTAACTTCACAGACACATACTACTTGTTGTGGTTATAATATTGTATTATAAAGATGACTGTATAAACTGCAAGATCATCTATGTTGTTAAGTACAGTACAACAGACTTTCTACATACCCTACTCTAAATACTCTACCACATAATGCAGTAAAATATAGGAGTAATAGGAGTAAAAAACAAGGAAACCTGTCCCCAGTTTTTACATCACTAAACTAACAGTCCCCTGCCCCCATCAGACCTCAGATAAGCTTAATGTGTCCCCATCAGACCTCTGATCAGCGTATTGTGCCCCGATCAGACCACAGATCATCAGAATGTGCCCCGATCAGACCTCAGATCATCAGAATGTGCCCCCATCAGACCTCAGATCATCAGAATGTGCCCCCATCAGACCTCAGATCATCAGAATGTACCCCCATCAGAGCTCAGATCAGCAAAATATGCCCCCATCAGAGCTCAGATCAGCGTATTGTACCCCAATCAGACCTCAGATCATCAGAACGTGCCCGATCAGATCTCAGATCATCAGAACGTGCCCCGATCAGACCTCAGATCATCAGAACTTGCCCCCATCAGACCTCAGATCATCAGAACTTGCCCCCATCAGACCTCAGATCATCAGAATGTGCCCCCATCAGACCTCAGATCAGCGTATTGTGCCCCCATCAGACCTCAGATCAGCTTAATGTACCCCCATCAGAGCTCAGATCAGCGTATTGTGCCCCCATGAGACCTCAGATCATCCCACTGTGCCCCCATGAGACCTCAGATCAGCGTAATGTGCCCCCATGAGACCTCAGATCAGCGTAATGTGCCCCCATGAGACCTCAGATCAGCGTAATGTGCCCCCATGAGACCTCAGATCAGCGTAATGTGCCCCCATGAGATTTCAGATCAGCGTAATGTGCCCCCATGAGACCTCAGATCAGCGTAATGTGCCCCCATGAGACCTCAGATCAGCGTAATGCGCCCCCATGAGACCTCAGATCAGCGTAATGTGCCCCCATGAGACCTCAGATCAGCGTAATGTGCCCCCATGAGACCTCAGATCAGCGTAATGTGCCCCCATGAGACCTCAGATCAGCGTAATGTGCCCCCATGAGACCTCAGATCAGCAGAATGTGCCCCCATGAGACCTCAGACCAGCGTAATGTGCCCCCATCAGACCTCAGAGCAGCGTATTGTGCCCCCATCAGACCTCAGAGCAGCATATTGTGCCCCATCAGACCTCAGAGCTGCTCATGGGGCCCCCATCAAACCTCAGAGCAGCATATTGTGCCCCATCAGACCTCAGAGCTGCTCATGGGGCCCCCATCAAACCTCAGATCAGCGTATTGTTCCGCCATCAGACCCCAGATCAGCGTATTGTGCCCCCATCAGACCTCAGATCAGCAAAATGTGCCCCCATCAGACCTCAGATCAGCTTAATGTACCCCCATCAGAGCTCAGATCAGCGTATTGTGCCCCCATCAGACCTCAGATCATCCCACTGTGCCCCCATGAGACCTCAGATCAGCGTAATGTGCCCCCATGAGACCTCAGATCAGGGTAATGTGCCCCCATCAGACCTCAGAGCAGCATATTGTGGCCCATCAGACCTCAGAGCTGCTCATGGGGCCCCCATCAAACCTCAGATCAGCTTATTGTGCCGCCATCAGACCTCAGATCATCCCACCCAGCCACATAAGAGTAAAATAAAAAAGCTTTCTTACCTGTCCTGCGGCTGCCCTCCGGTCCGGCGCTCCACTCTCTTCCCTGGCTGGCGCGCACTATGACCTGACGCTGCGCAGCGTCAGGTCATAGTGCACGCCGGCCAGGGAAGAGAGTGGAGCGCCGGACCGGAGGGCAGCCGCAGGACAGGTAAGAAAGCTTTTTTATTTTACTCTTATGTGGCTGGGTGGGATGATGGGGGGTCCCTACATACAAGTGAGCGCTTCCTTAATGGAAGCGCTCACTTGTATTGGCCATCCCTGCTGGGCCCCCCAGAGGCACGGGGCCCGGAGCCGTCGCTCCCCCTGCCCCCCGGTAGCTACGCCTCTGGGGTGGCCAGTCAGTTTCAAAGTATGGGGGATGCTTTTGCAGTGTTCCCTCCCACAGCAACAAAGCCTTTCTGCCATAAACGAGCACAATACCTTGCTGTTTGAGTCTAATGCACGTGCCTTCTAGATAGGGCCGGCCTTAGGTTACATGGCACCCTGTGTGAGAAGTCTTTTTGGATCCCTACCGCAGACACACACACCTCCGCAACCATTATAGGGTATTAAATACGCTTAATTAGCAGCATCAGTTTTAAAATATAACCATTTTATGGAGAAAAGAATTGCTCCTGGTTGGCCAGAATCCCACTCCACACTGATGAGGGGCAACACCCTGAAACAGCTGTCTGTGGATGGATAACTGGCTTCAGTGGTATACATAAAGAAGTAAGGGCCCCATAGCAAGGATCAAACCAAGCCCCCCACACAGGACAGAAGGGTTTCTGCCTAAACCCTTTTCAATGACCCTTGGGCTATTTTTCCACTGCCTTATTTACTAAAAGTTGTTCCTTTAGAGGGTAGAGTCCTGACCAAGTTTTCATCTCCAGTAGAAGAGGAGATAATCCCAACTAAGACTGGGCCCGCTCTTGCCCTGGGCCCCATAGCAGTTGCATGGTCTGCCGCTATGGTAGTTATGCTCCTGACTGGCTTAGGTTTTTCCCTTGTCCTGCTTCACCATAGCATTCAATTGGATCTACATCATCAGAACCCAGATAGAATTAATTAAAAAATACAGTACCTTACTTGCTAATAAAATTACAGACCAAAAAAATGAAGCTTCGCTAGGGGTGATAAGCTGAATCTACGTGCACAAAAATCACCCAAAACATATAAGTTGCATGCCTATGGCCACAGAGCACTATAAAAACCTATACAAATGGGCCAGACTGCATAAAATTAATAGTATACTTTATTAGCAAGATACAAATATTACAAACATAGAAATCAAGTGCAGGAAAAAATGGCGGCATCAAACATGAGGGGGCATCAGGGCAACAATTCATAAATGTCCCACAATCAAATATGTGCATATAAAGTGCAAGTGCAATACATTAACAAAGAAATAAATAATTAACAAGGACAGAATTCATACCCATATATACCTCCTCAGGGATGACGCCAGCCCCGACACGCGTTTTAGTGAACCTTCGTCTGGGGGTGGCGTCATCACTGCAGGGTGCACAATAAATACTCAATCTCACTAATCACATTATACCTTCAACCACTCTATTTTTAATATTAAATAAGAAGCACCTGAACTGTAGAAATCACCCGGGCGAGCTATAGACGCGGGGCGCAAAGCGAGTCATGTGACCCACGTCATATCACCTGATGCCGAACGCAGTCCTGCGATGCTAACATAGCAGGGCTACGCCGGCATCAGTGGACTATTATTAGCGCATGCTCAGGCAGGGCAATACTAACTGCTGATAAAGAAGAAGCACACCATTATACCCATATAGAGGTTCCCCACTACATCTAACATATAAAGCTGAGTGTATGTGTGTGTGTGTATGTCCGCTAAAGGAATCCGCACCGCTGCAGCTACAATCACAAAATTTGGCACACATGTACATCAGGTGTCCGGGAAGGTTTTAGAACAGTTTTCAGCTCTCCAGGATGTACCGTTCCTGAGATATTCCCAAAAAATGCATTAGCCAATAGTAGCCTGGTCACATGACCCTTATAAGCCAATAGAAGCTCACAGGCAGTTAGTCTCCACACACCAGGTTTCTATGACAACCTAGCCAGTTCACTGCTGTAGGTCTTGCAATAAAAATGTAAATTTCACATATTTACTGTTCAGTAGTAATAAAAGATGTATTCTTCCACTGCTACCCACCTTCCTCCTAAATTACTATGGCATCGACATGTAATTCAGGCCACTGTCAAAAGAAGGACTTAAAAGCACCACCCCCAGATCCCACTAAGTCACGCCCCTGACTCAGTCAGGCCACGCCCCTTCCATGCCGCATATGACCGGGATTAAAAATATAGGTAAAAATCACCTTCTTTCAGCTGCAGGGGTGGGGGGGAGGGTGACTTTCTCCCTGCAGCTAATGCTCAGACTGCACAGTGCTGCTGTCTGAGAGTGAGCTGTTCAAAAGGACATCCCTGTGTCCATCCAGGCCCTGCACATGACACACATGACATGAGGACAGGGAGTCTGAAAGCCAGACTGTCCAGCCTAAAACAAGACCTCTGACCACCCTTTGGGCAGGCTGATGTGAGGGTGGCCAGATGTCCGGCTTTAGGCTGGACAGTCCAGTTTTCTGGCTACCTGTTCTCTGTCCGACGCAGTGCCTGGACAGACACAGGGATGTCCACCCTTTCAGTAGCTCACACTCAGACAGCTTCTCCTCCGTGTCTTCACGGAGCCAGGGGGGGCATGGCCTCATGTTTAGTGATGTGTCTTTATGGGAACTGGGGGCGCTGTTTCACGTTTGGGGGAATGGCCGGTGAGGTCTGGCATTCTCGGGTGAAGACAGTGGCCACTCTAGCTGCTGTGGAGGTCACAGTTAAAGGGGCGGGCTTCTGTAGAGGTCACTGTTAAAGGGGTGGGCAGCTGTAGAGGTCACTGTTAAAGGGGCGGGCAGCTGTAGTGGTCACTGTTGAAGGGGCAGGCTGCTGTAGAGATCACTTTTAAAGGGGCAGGCCGCTGTATAGGTCACTGTTAAAGGGGCGGGCTGCTGTAGAGGTCACTGTTTAAGGGGCGGGCAGCTGTAGAGGTCACTGTTAAAGGGGCGGGCTGCTGTAGATGTCACTGTTAAAGGGGCGGGCCGCTGTAGAGGTCACTGTTAAAGGGGCGGGCCGCTGTAGAGGTCTCTGTTAAAGGGGCGGGTCGCTGTAGAGGTTACTGTTAAAGGGGCTGGCCGCTGTAGAGGTCACTGTTAAAGGGGCCGGCCGCTGTAGAGGTCACTGTTAAAGGGGCAGGCACTGTAGAGGGCACTCTCGATATCTTTTAACGACACACACACATAAACAGTAAAAGAAATAAATTAAATATACCCGGGAGAAGCTGGGTCCTTCAGCTAGTATAAAATAATGATAAAAATGTCATTTTGCTAATAAAATTAATTACATTGTAAAAAGCAGACACAGAATAATAAAGGATTTAATCCAGTCACTAAAGATGTTTCTGTAATTGGAATTGTTCATTTTTTTTCTTCTCCATTCACCCCAGAGCCATCAAAATTTCTCCCAAAAACTGCAGTCACTTTGGCCATGATGTAGCTATAGGAGGTTAAAGGGGTATTACCATCTTAGACAATGGGGGCATATTGCTAGGATATGCCCCCATTGTCTGATAGGTGCGGGCAACTATATCAAGAACAGAGCGGGGAGCGCTGTGCCTGGAGGACCCTGGATTTCCCATAGAAATGAATGGGAATGGGAGTGCATAGCAGAGCCACTACACACTACAGCTGCTGTACAACCTCATAACACACACTACAGCTGTTGCAGAACCTCACAATATACACCCAGGGACGGACTGAGAACTTAAAGTGGCCCTGGAAAAAATATTAAAAGTGGCCCGGTTTTGTAGTTGGATCCAAATTGATGGAAGGCAGGGCCAGAAATACCATATTGTGACACATTATACCACCCTAACAGAGCCAAATACCACAGTCCATCACAAAATACTGCTAGCAGCACAAAATACATATCCAAAAACTTCCACTGGATGGCTGTGAGGAGGGCCCAGGCGGCCGCCTAGGCATCGGCCCACCAGGAAATTTCCCTGTAAGGTCTATGGCCAACCCACCCCTGTATACATCTGAGCTGCTGCAGAACCTCATAATACACCCTACCGCTGCTGCAGAACCCCATAACACACACTACAGCTGTTGCTGAACCTCACAATACACACCTCAGCTGCTGCAGAATCTCATAATACACAACTCAGCTGTTTCAGAACATCATAATGCACACCTCAGCTGCTGCAGAACCTCACAATACACACCTCAGCTGCTGCAGAACCTCATAGTACACACCTCAGCTGCTGCAGAACCTCATAATACACACTACAGCTGCTGCAGAACCTCACGACACTTGGGACCCCTGCCGATTAGCTGTTTGAGAAGGCACCGCTGCTCCGATGAGCGCCATGGCCTTCTCTTCGCTTTTCCTATGCCAGTGACATCATGTTCATCGGTCACGTGGCCTAGGAGCGGCTCTGCCACATTCAAGTGAATGGGGCTGCGCGCGATACCAAGTACAGCCGCTGTACAATGTATGACGCTGTGCTTGGTATGCTGCGAGAAGGCAGTGGTGCTCACAGAAGTGGTGCTCACACTTCTCAAACAGCTGATCGGCGGGGGTCCTGGGTGTCGGACCCTCACCGATCAAATACTGATGATCTATCCTGAGGATAGTTTATCAGTAGTAAAATCCTGGAAACCCCCTTTAACCCCTTCAAGCGACATCCAGTTTGGACCAAATGCCGGAGCCCCATTTTTCAAATCTGACGTGTCACTTTATGTGGTAATAACTTTGGAACGCTTTTACTTATCCAGACCATTCTGAGATTGTTTTCTCGTCACATATTGTACTTCATGACAGTGGTAAATTTGAGTCAAAATATTTCATTCTTATTTATAAAAAAAATACCAAATTTACCAAAAATTTAGAAAAATTAGCAAATTTCCAAATGTCAATTTCTCTACTTTTAAAATACATAGTAATACCTCCAAAAATAGTTATTACTTTACATTCCCTATGTGTCTACTTCAGGTTTGGATCATTTTGAAAATTACATTTTATTTTTTTGGGACGTTAGAAGGCTTAGAAATTTAGAAGCAAATCTTGAAATTTTTCACAAAATTTCCAAAACCCACTTTTTAAGGACCAGTTCAGCTCTGAAGTCACTTTGTGCGGCTTGCATCATAGAAACCACCCAAAAATGACCCAATTTTAGAAACTACACCCCTCAAGGTATTCAAAACTGATTTTACAAACGTTATTAACCCTTTAGGTGTTCCACAAGAATTAAAGGAAAATGTAGCCAAAATTTCCGAATTTCACTTTTTTGGCAGATTTTCCGTTCAAATCATTTTATTCTGAGAATAAAGCAAGGGTTAACTGCCAAACAAAACTCAATAATTATTACCCTGATTCTGTAGTTTACATAAATACCCCATTTGTGATCATAAACTGCTGTATAGGCACACGGCAGGGCACAGAAGGAAAGGAACGCCAGGGCAGATTTCACTGGAAAAATTTTAAGTTGCCATGTCACATTTGATGCACCCCTAGAGTAGGAAACTCCAAAAAACTGACTCCATTTTGGAAACTACGGGATAAGTTGGCAGTTTTGTTAGTACTATTTTAGGGTACATACGATTTTTGGTAGCTTTATATTACACTTTTTGTGAGGCAAGGTAACAAAAACTAGCAGTTTTGGCATTGTTTTTATTTTTTGTTATTTACAACATTCATCTGACAGGTTAGATTGTGTGATATTTTTATAGAGCAGGTTGTTACGGACGCGGCAATATCTAATATGTGTACTTTTTTTAAATTTATTTAAGTTTTACACAATATTTTTGAAGCACAAAAAAGAATCATGTTTTAATGTCTCCATAGTCAGAGAGCTGTAGTTTTTTTTATTTTTTGGACGATTGTTTCAGGTAGGGGCTCATTTTTTTGCGGTATGAGATGACGGTTAGATTGGTACTATTTTTGGGGGCATATGCCTTTTTGATAGCTTGGTATTACATTTTTTGTGATGAAATGTGACAAAAAATGGCTTTTTTTAGACAGTTTTTATTTTTTATTTTTTACGGTGTTCACCTGAGGGGAGAGATCATGTGATATTTTTGTAGAGCAGGTTGTTACGGACGTGGCGATACCTAACATGTATACTTATTTTTATTTGTTTAAGTTTTACACAAGAATATCATTTTTGAAACAAAAAAAATCATGTTTTAGTGTCTCCATAGTCAGAGAGCTGTAGTTTTTTTTTATTTTTTGGGTGATTGTCTCAGGAAGGGGCTCATTTTTTGCGGGATGAGATGACGGTTAGATTGGTACTATTTTTGGGGGAATACACTTTTTTTGATCGCTTGGTATTAAATTTTTTGTGATGAAATGTGATTAAAAAAATGGCTTTTTTTTGACAGTTTTTATTTTTTATGGTGTTCATCTGAAGGGAGAGATCATGTGATATTTTTGTAGAGCAGGTTGTTACGGACGTGGCGATACCTAACATGTATACTTATTTTTATTCATTTAAGTTTTACATAATAATATCATTTTTGAAACAAAAAAAATCATGTTTTAGTATCTCCATAGTCAGAGAGCTGTAGTTTTTATATTTTTTGGGCGATTGTCTCAGGTAGGCTCATTTTTTGCGGGACGAGATGACGGTTTGATTGGTACCATTTTGGGGTAAAAATTCCTTTTTGATCGCCTGCTATTACACTTTTTTGTGTGGCAAGGTGACAGAAAATGGCTGTTTTGGTGGCGATACCTAATATGTGTACTTTTTCTTTTTTTTTTTTTTTACTTCTTCATTTGGGGAAAAATGGCGCTTTTTTAACTTTTTTTTAAACTTTATTTTTTTTTTTACTTTTTTACACTTTTTTTTAACTTTCTTTTTACACTTTTTTTTTTTTTTTACATTTTTTTTTAAATTTATCAAGACCCAATTGGATCTTGAAGATCCAGGTGGCTTGATGGCTATACAGTGCATTGCAATAGTCATCTATTGCAATGCACTGTATCAGTGTTACACTAAGGCTGATAAGACCCTGAGGGTCTAATCAGCCTTAAGTACATGGCACCCAGGATGCTTTTGTAAATCGTCCGGTTGCCATGGTAACCATCGGGCCACTGCCATTGCAGCAGCGGCGGCCCGATGGCAGAGAGAGGGAGCTCCCTCCCTCTTAACCCCATGGATGCTGCGGGCGCTACTGACCGCAGCATCTACGGGGTTAAACAGCTGAAATCGGGCCCAGCACCGATTTCAGCTGTAGCAGCAGAGTGTGAGCTGTAATTACAGCTCACACTCTCTGCTGATGGCAGCGGCTCCGATCCTGAGCCGCTGCCATCATATAATACAGCGCAGGAGGGGGCAGAACCGGGGGGCAACGGAGGCACGAGGGGGGCACTACAAGGGGGGGGGCTGTGTGGGGGCACAGAAATCTTACCCGGTTTCAGGCTGCGATCTCCAGAGTGGAGATCGCAGCCTGAAACCGTCATTTTAGCACTGAAGGGCTCCGATGGGTTAGTCTGCAGAGACTAACCAATCGGAACGCTTGCTGGCAAGGGACCACTCTGATTGGTCCCTTGCCGGCTTCCCTGAGGTCTCTGCTCTCCGGGAGAGCGGAGACTCCGGGGCTGTGACACTTTATAGTGTCACAGTCCCGTTAAGCAGTTTGGACGTAACTGCACGTCCAAATGCCGCAACTTACTTGCACTTTGGACGTACAGTTACGTCCAAAAGCGCCAAGGGGTTAAGCTAGCAATAAAGGTGAAGTTTTACTAATATCACAAACAGATATATGTTAGAAGTAGTAAGCTACTAGTCATAAACGACTAATTGGAAATAAACTAACTACTGTGAGGGGCACAATGTTTTAAAGTATGGGGGTGCAGAGAAGAGTCTCGCAGCACTGCTTCTTTCATTCAAATTTGGCAACTGCTTGATTAGTTATAAAATAACACATCAGGCAAGAGCCTTCTACACACAGCCTAATGCTCTGGTTGTATTAATTAGTCCTGCCACTAGGTGGCACACTACACTGCTCATGCAAGGAAACATATTGCTTTATTTTTTTCCTTGTAACACCTGAAACCACATACAACTATATGGACACATGTATTGGGACACATGTCCTAATCATTGATCTTTAGGTGTTTCAGTTAGTTCCAACTTCTTTGAACACGTACGCATGAGCGTAAAAATTGCGTACGAAAATGACGGCCTTTATGGAGAGGAATGGTGGAGCAGGAGGAACGCTCTGAGTCTGACCCCTGGCTACATATGGATACTGTATCAGCAGATGACAGCAGATCATCCGGCTGAGACTGAGATGAGCGTGCCATCCACTCCACTATGTCATCCACTTTCTCCTCCACTACAATTTTGCGCCTTGCTGGGTTAGCCTAGTGGAACACCGGCCAAGTATTGCGAATATTAAAGCTCGAGGTCTGGCTGGAACTGGACCCCTTTTGCTTATCCATTCCAGACATTTTTCACTTGACTCTGTGGCCCTGCACCTGGTCTTTGTCTTTCTCCCTGTCTCTCTCTCCCTGTCTGATTAATTACTAGCCCTGTACTGGCCCTGCACTTGCCCTGCAGTATCCCTGATGTGTAATATGGATTCCCTGAACAATTCCACCCCAATTTCAACAACACAGGTCTCAGTATTTAGGAACTTCACACACAGTGCTTCTGCTCGTCTCAGCAGTCACAGCAGAAGTGATGCGTCACTGGCTTACCGAGCCTGAGCCAATCAGAGCAAGCCCTGCCCACAAGGTCAGGTGACCACTTTCTTCCCAGGCTTTTGTGCATGAATAACGAACTAAGAGTAAAAGTTTACTAAGTAATTGAATTTGTACGCAACAGCGTCTAGAGTAACTTATACGTAGCATTAGCATACAATTTATCGGACAAGTACGTAGCAAATGCGTAGAAAGCCTTAGGAACATTTTCGAATCTTAACGGAGCGAATCTCCAAATATTCGGATTCGCTTTGCAGCTGAAAATTTCCAAGATTCTATACGAATCAACGAATCGGCGAATAGATTCGCTCATCTCTAATCCCAGACATACCTGTGTGCACTGTGTGTCTGTATTCCATGTCCAGAAAAAGCACTTTCATTCTGCAGGAAAACAGCTCCCAAGTGCCCGGCTGAAAGTGAAACTAAAAACAGCTTTCTCTCCCGACTCGATTTCTAACAGCTATATCTTCTGATATACTGGATATAATGCTGTGATCATTTTAAAGCTTTCAAAGAAGGTCAGAATCATTTTTCTATCTGCTATCCCAAGATATGAGCAGCTAAAGCAGCCCTCCCCTCTTCAGTCAGGTATGTCTGGGATGTGTCTGAAATCTTCTGTAGGGCACTGCTGTTAGTTATATAGGTGAAAATGAGGTGACAGACTCCCTTTAATAACCAATTTTTTTTACATTTTTATCCTTGAATTTCAAGTGCCTTAATGTTCCGTCAATGCAGCTCTATGTGGAATGAGTTTTTTTTTTGTTGTTGTTGTTTTTATGTGTTGTTAGAAATAGTTCTGGTGTTGGCGCTGCCCTCTCTTTTTTGGGGTGTACTTGGAGATCAAGTGTCTATCGTGTGATTCATAGGTGGTGCTCAGCAACACAGATCAAGTTCATATGTGGTATATAGAAAAAATAAACTTGCGACACTCATCAGATTTCTTTGCAGCTTGTTTTATTCAAAATTAAAACATGGCCTGTAGCTAAGTGAATGCCCGCACTAGTAACCATGTTTTAATCTTGAATAAAACAAGCTGCAAAGAAATCTGGTGAGTGCCGCAAGTATATTTCTCCTTATATATGAGTTTCTGTCTGTCTGTTCTCTATGCACGACCAAACTCCTGGACTGATTTTCACCAAATTCGGCACACAGGTACATTTGTATTTTTTAGTGACACCATTTTGGGATTTTATTGATTACGTTTTTTTGTAGGAGATTACAAAAACTATATGAGTCAGTATTCATTTTATGCCACTAGGTGTCATTGTTTTACAATTTGCCCAAGGCTGTAGCGCATATGCACTTTATAAACACCATGAATAATAGTGCATTTGGAAAGAACCTTTCACTTTTTTCATATTTTATTATGCTGCAGCCTAGTGTTAAAAAAATAAATAAATAAAAATCAATTTCTTCCCCTATCAATCTGCACACAATTTCTTTTAAAGGGGTTCTCCGCTTTTGCTACATTGATGACCTATGCTCAAGATAGGTCATTAATATCAGATTGGTGGGGGCCTGACTGCCAGCACCCCCACCGATCAGCTGTTTAAAGAGAATGCAGGATTCATATGAATGATGTGTTCTCTGTTTACCTGCCGGCTGTCGAAATTGCAGTGTCGAGCAGTGTAATTACAACTACAACTACAATTGAATACGACGGAGCCGTCCCATTGAAGTGCAAGGGATGGAGAAGCTGTAATTACACTCCTGAGGATAGGTCATTAATATAGCAAAAGGGGGGGAAGCCATTTAATGGAAACAGAATTTTAGAAATATTTACAAATTTATTAAAAGGGAAAATTAACATTTCTCATGGACATAAGTATTCAGACCCTTTGCGATGACACCTGAAATTTAACTTTAGGAACCTCCCATTTCTCGTGATCATCTTTGACATATTCCTACACCTTGATTGGAATCTACCTGCGGTAAATTCAGGTGATTGGACATGATTCGGAAAGAAACAACTCAGTCTATATAAGGTCTCACACCTGACAATGCATATCAGAGCAAAAACCAAACTATCAGGAGAAAAGAACTGCCTATAGAGCCCAGAGAATGGATTGTGTGGAAGCACAGGTCTGGAGAAGGGTCCAAAATATTTCTGTTGCACTGAAAGTTCCCAAGAGAACAGTGGCCTCCATAATTCTTAAATGGAAGATGTTTGGAACAACCAGGATTTTTCCTAGAGGTTGCCATTTTACCAAACCAATCAGGAGAAAAAAGCCTTGGTAAGAAAAGTGACCAAGAACCCAATGGTCATTCTGGCTGAGCTCCAGAGATTCTGTGTGCAGTGGTCAACCATCACTGTTGCACTCCACCAATCTGTGATTTATACCAGAGTGGCCAGAAAGAAGCCTCTCCTCAGTAAAATACACATGAAAGCTCACCTGGAGTTTGGGAAAAAAGCAATTAAAGGACAATCAGACTGAGAAACAAGATTATTTGGTCTCATGAAACCAAGATTGAACTTTTGTCCTTAAAGGGGTTCTCCGAGTTATATATATTGATGACCTATCCTCAGGATAGGTCATCAATATCAGATGGGCGGGGGTCCGACACCCGGCACCCCCGCCGATCAGCTGTTTGAAGAGGAGGCACGCGCCGTATCAGCGCTGCCTCCTCTTCACTGTTTACATGCTGGCCGACACGGGGGTAGTGGTGAGTAGGTGTAATTACACCTAACTGCCCCATTCATTTCTATGGGAAGAATAACCTCCCTTTAATAACCAATTTTTTTTACATTTTTATCCTTGAATTTCAAGTGCCTTAATGTTCCGTCAATGCAGCTCTATGTGGAATTAGTTTTTTTGTTGTTGTTGTTGTTTTTATGTGTTGTTAGAAATAATTTACATGCTGGCCGACACGGGGGTAGTGGTGAGTAGGTGTAATTACACCTAACTGCCCCATTCATTTCTATGGGAAGAATCGCTCCAATACAAGTCTATGGAAGCGATTCTTCCCATAGAAATGAATGGGGCAGTGAGGTGTAATTACACATACTCACCACTACCCCCGTGTCGGCCAGCATGTAAACAGTGAAGAGGAGGCAGCGCTGATACGGCGCGAGCCTCCTCTTCAAACAGCTGATCGGCGGGGGTGCCGGGTGTCGGACCCCCGCCCATCTGATATTGATGACCTATCCTGAGGATAGGTCATCAATATATATAACTCGGAGAACCCCTTTAAATCTAAGCACTGGTCCTCACCTTCCCAATACCATCCCTGCAGTGAAGCATGTTGATGGCAGCATCATGCTGTGGGGATGTTTTCCAGCAGAGTTAATGGAAAGCTGAATGGAGCAAAGAACAGCGATGTTAAAGCCTGATCCAGAGTGCCCTGGACCTCAGATTGGGGCGAAGATTCACCTTCCAAAACAATGATCCTAAACACTCAACTAAGACACCACAGGAGTGGCTTGGGAACAACTCTCTGGATTTCCTTGAGTCGCCCAACCAGAGCCCTGACTTGAACTCAACTGAACATCTCTAGAGAGACTGGGCTGTTAATATTGAGGGTTTTACACTATTTAGGAAAGACAGGGTCAATAGAAAAGGCGGTGGTGTGTGCCCGTACGTGAGGTGTGATCTGAAGACAAGTGTGAAAGAGGCAATTGTGGGTGCAGATGGTGAGGATTGTTGAAACCTCACTGGTGGAAGTTCAAAGGGATATAAACACAGAAAAAATGGTGTAATCTATAGACCCCATAACATCACAGAGGAGACAGAAGCTCAACTGTATAACCAAATACAGTGGTCATAATGAGAGATTTTAACTTCCCAGACATTGACTGGGGTCACGGTTCTGCCTCAACTGCAAAGGGGAGAAGATTCCTCACCTTGTTGCAGGAAAACTTTATTGGCCAGTTTGTAGAAGCACCCACAAGGGGCAATGCCCTGTTGGATCTGGTAATTTCTAATGATGCAGAGCTTGTTGGAAATGTTACTGTTCAAGAAACACTAGGTAATAGTGATCAAAATATAATTATATTACCCCTAAATAGAGATGAGCGAATCTATTTGTTGATTCGCATCGAATCTTGGACATTTTCAGCTTTGAATGCGTACAAAGCCGAAGCGAATCACCTAATATTCGGATTCGCTCCGGCTTTGTACGCATTCGCTACGTAGTTGCCCTATAAATTATACGCTATTGTGTATGAATTCAATTCATTAGCAAACTTTTACTGTTAGTTCGTTTATCGTGCGCAAAAGCCTGGGAAGAAAGCGGTCACCTGACCTAGTGGGCAGGGCTTGCTCTGATTGGCTCAGGCTCGGTAAGCCAGTGACGCATCACTTCAGCTGCGACTGCTGAGACGAGCAGAAACACTGTGTGTGAAGTTCTGAGACTCTGAGACCTGTTTTGTGAAAATTGGGGTGTAATTGCTCTGGGAATCCATATTACACATATCAGGGATACTGCAGGGCAAGTGCAGGGCCAGTTCAGGGCTAGTAATTAATCAGGCAGGCAGAGAGAGACAGGGAGAGATAGGGAGAGACAAGGAGATACAGGGACAAAGACCAGCTGCAGGGCCACAGACTGAATTGAAAAATGTCTGGAATGGATAAGCAAAAGAGGTCCAGTTCCAGCCAGACCTCGAGCTCTAAAAAAAGGAGAAGGTGGCACAGGGCAGAAGCGCCAAAGGACCTGTAGCTGGAGCATCTACTAGTAGTATTTGCAGTACTTGGCCGTTGTTCCACCAGGCTAACCCACCAAGGCGCAAAAGTGTAGTGGAGCAGAAAGTGGATGAGGTAGTGGAATGGATGGCACGCTCATCTCAGTTTCAGCCGGATGATCTGCTGTCATCTGCTGATACAGTATCCATATGAAGCCAGGGGTCAGACTCAGAGCGTTCCTCCTGCTCCACCATCCCTCTCCAGCAAAGCCCGTCATTTTCGTACGCAATTCGTATGCTTATGCCTACGTGTTCAAAGAGGTTGCGTACCTTTTTACCTGAACGTTCGTTATTAGTGCGCGAATGTTCGCTAAAAGCCATATAATTTGGCTTTATAGTTACACTAATTAAAATCCACCTATGGAGCAGACGGGGCTAGTCAGGAGTGCATGACTAAATGGAGTAGCCACACCTCCAGTACAAACTTACAAAGAAAAAGGGGAATTTCAGTCAGCACATCCCAGTGCACAGGTGCACGTTGCTATGGCTAAATGCACAATGAAAGGAAAATACATACAATGCAACGGCACACTGCCAACCAGATAAAGCACAACGTGCACCTGCGCACTGGGATGTGCTGACTGAAATTCCCCTTTTTCTTTGTAAGTTTGTACTGGAGGTGTGGCTACTCCATTTGGTCATGCACTCCTGACTAGCCCCGTCTGCCCCATAGGTGGATTTTAATTAGTGTAACTATAAAGCCGAGTGGACTCGGCATGCATGCTTGGTACCTGCATCCCTGTATTAGTGGAGGCCTTTGAAGCACCATAAATGGCAAAAGGCAGAGGGAATCCAGCATGCATGTGGAACCAACATCCCCTGATTATACGGAAGCCAAGGTTGGCACATAACAGGTAGGAAATAGTGTTAGGTTCCCATCCTACAGAGATCACCTTGACGATTTGGTGGACGGGCCCAGATAATTTTGTACAAAATATATTTGCCAAGAATCTCTAATTTACTAAACAAGCATAGCATTAGTTTCAAAATACCTCATATCACTATGGCATTTTGTGCTTTATCTGGTTGGCAGTGTGCCGTTGCATTGTATGTATGATAAATTAATAGTGGCATTAAAAATGCATCTTGTCACGCAGAAAAAAAAAGTTATGGATATTGGAAAAATAAAAAATGCAAAAATGAAAATAGGGCCCTTTAAGGGGTCAAAGAAAAAATAGATGTGTATCATGTCATGGCATTTCTCTCGAGACAAACAGCCTGAACGACACTTTTTCTGGTCCATTAGAAGAACAGAAAATTTGAAATAAAGGTGTCCATTTTATGCCCCTTTTGAATAGGTGATTTATACTACCCCTGGCAAAAATTATGGAATCACCAGTCTCTGAGGATGTTCCTTCAGTTGTTGAATTTTGAAGAAAAAAGGCAGATCATGGACATGACAAAAAACTAAAGGCATTTCAAATGGCAACTTTCTGGCTTTAAGAAATACTAAAAGAAATCAAGAAAAATAATTGTGGTAGTCAGTAACAGTTACATTTTTAGAACAAGCACAGGGAATAAATTATGGAATGACTCAATTCTGAGGAAAAAAAATATGGAATCACCCTGCAAATTTTCATTACAAACAATAACCCCTGCATCAGATTAAATCTGCTAGTTAGTATCCAGGTAAAAAGGAGTGATCACACCTTGGAGAGCTGTTGCAACAAGTGGACTGACATGAATCATGGCTCCAACACCAGAGATATCAATTGAAAAAAAGGAGAGGATTATCAAACTCCTTAAAGATGGTAAATCATCACGCAGTGTTGCACAAGATGTTGGTCGTTCACAGTCAGCTGTGTCTAAAACTTGGACCAAGTACAAACAACATGGGAAGGTGGTTAAAGGTAAGCATACTGGTAGACCAAGGAAGACATCAAAGCGTCAAGACAGAAAACTTAAAGCAATATGCTTTGAAAACAGAAAATGTACAACAAAACAAATGAGGAACAAAAGGGAGGAAACTGGAGTCAACGTCTGTGACCGAACTGTAAGAAACTGCCTAAAGGAAATGGGATTTACATACAGAAAAGCTAAAAGAAAGCCATTACTAACACCTAAACAGAAAAAAACAAGGTTACAATAGGCTAGGGAAAGGCAATCGTGGATTGCGGATGACTGGATGAAAGTCATATTCAGTGATGAATCTCGAATCTGCATTGGGCAAGATGCTGGAACTTTTGTTTGGTGCCGTTCCAAAGAGATTTATGCAGACGACTGTCTGAAGAAAACATGCAAATTTCCACAGTCATTAATGATATGGGGCTGCATGTCAGGTAAAAGCACTGGGGAGATGGCTGTTATTACATCTTCAATAAATGCACAGGTTTACATTGACATTTTGGACACTTTTCTTATCCCATCTATCGAAAGGATGTTTGGGGATGATGAAATCATTTTTCAAGATGATAATGCATCTTGCCATAGAGCAAAAACTGTGAAAACATTCCTTGAAGAAAGACACATAAGGTCAATGTCATGGCCTGCAAACAGTCCGAATCTCAATCCAATTGAAAATCTGTGGTGGAAGTTAAAGTGAATGGTCCATGACAAGGCTCCAACCTGCAAAGCTGATCTGGCAACAGCAATCAGAGAAAGCTGGAGCCAGATTGATGAAGAGTACTGTTTGTCACTCATTAAGTCAATGCCTCAGAGACTGCAAGCAGTTATAAAAACCAGAGGTAGTGCAACAAAGTACTAGTGATGTGTTGGAGTGTTATTTTGTTTGTTTTTCATGATTCCATCATTTTTTCCTCAGAATTGAGTGATTCCATAATTTATTCCCTGTGCTTGTTCTAAAGATGTAACTGTTACTGGCTACCACAATTATTTTTCTTGATTTCTTTTAGTATTTCTTAAAGCCAGAAAGTTGCCATTTGAAATGCCTTTAGTTTTTTATCATGTCCGTGATCTGCTTTTTTTTCTACAAAATACAACAACTGAAGGAACATCCTCAGAGACTAGTGATTCCATAATTTTTGCCAGGGGTTGTAGCATCAGTTATCTTTAGTTACTGTCTTGCTATCCCTGCACTGGTGTGAGATGCGCAGAATTTATTAAGAGGCAGATGCCCACAAAGTTGCAAATTATGGCACACACAGAGCCGATTTTCAACAAAATGTGGACCTAGGCAAAGTCAAAATTAACCCCGGCATATGTCGGGTGTTTAAAGATGGCGTCCGGTCTGGAGTGGGCACCATAGCAACCGGGTGCCTGCTGTTACTTTTTTTTATGCCGCAGTTGTGGAGTAAACTCTTTAATAAATGTCCCTATTGTGTTCCATTTGTATCCATTCCATTTTAATTACTGTTCTTCTGATGGATCTCAAAAAGGGAAAGCTCAGGGCAGATGAAACATTTAAATGTCTATGTTAGTTTTTTTCCCCCTCCAGACAAGTACAAGAATCAGTTACAGTTAGGGGAGTAGCTATAGGGGGTGTAGAGGTAGCAGTTGCTACTGGGCCCAGGAGCCTGAGGGGGCCCAAAGACCGTTGTGCCACATAAGAAGACACCGGTATTATAGAAAGTGCATGCTGATCAAGTTACACCTCTGGCTGGAGGGATGGGGTTAGATCATGAATTTGTCATGAGGGGGTGGGGTGCCTTTTCAATTTTTGCCTTTTGGCTATGTGCTACCCTACCCCCTGGCCATAAGAATAACAGATTTATACAGTGGCCCCTCAAGATACAATGGCCTCAGAATACAATATGTTCAACATACAATGGTCTTTTCTGACCCATTGTAAGTTGCAACCAGACTCAACATACAATGTCTCAGACACTGCTGATCTGTTGTTCATGTAATTGTCTGAATGAAAAAAGAGACCCTCCCTAAAATATAACCTTTATTAATTATACATTAAAACAAGGAACAACATAGAGGAATATCCAAATAGCTGAATTATTAATTATTAATAAAGGTAATATTTTAGAGAGGGTCTCTTTTTCCATTCTGTGGATTTTTGCTGGGGCCCTATTAGGCCAGGGCTACAATGCGGCTATTTTTTGTAGCTCGACTGATTGATTTTAACTATTGAATGGCAGCTACAGTCCACAAGATTGCATTTCACTGAATGCATTCATTTGGACTGCAACTGTGGTTCAATAGTTAAAATTAATCAGTTGTGCTAAAAAAAGTCGCATTGTAGCGCTAGCCTTATAGGGGTTATCACATGACTAATGCAAATATATATAATATCATATAGTATATGACACCGTCTTTCTAACAAAGCTAGAACCAGCCGTGTACAGATCCAGAGATCTCCCCATTCATTGCTCTTCTAGATTTATATCAAGCTGACAGCTCAAAGGAGTGTCTTTTCTGCTGCAGTTAAGGGGGCGTGTCTCAGCTCTCCCTATCAGAGCTCAGGATGCAGCTGTAGGATAAAACTGAGCACGTGTGACCATCTCAATGAGCAGGACAAAGAAATAAGAAAAAAACAAACAGCAGGTGGAGCTATACAGATACATTTTATTGAATAACTCAGGAGCTATGCTGAATTCTTAATTACATGAAAATACAAAAGTATTCAGATCCAGGCGCTGGTTTGAAAACTATAGAATATTTTTTGTGGGACAACCCCTTTAATTATCTAACTAATGGCTATATTACACCAATAGATTATCTGACAGACTTTGACCAATCATTGGTCAGGTGGTCATTTACAGATAATTTGTTATACACACCAACTATTGGTCTGATTGGACCGAAATTGGTCAGATAATCAGACCAATAGTTGGTGTCTGGAAGATCCAACCAGTCAACATGGCCATTGGTAAAACACCTACAGTATGTTAGCTGTCTAGCAGTGCCTTTCCACAGTACAGTGGTGGTACTGCATGTTCTGTACTGCTCTTTCCCTGTTGCAGGATGACCTATTACTTTGGACACCAGGTGAGAACTGTTGTTTGTACTATACAGAACCCTAACAAAGCTCCCGTCCTCTAAATAGAAAGTAATTTACAGCTTCCAGAAGCTCTTTCTGACTGTTCTATATAAGGACTTGCTTTATGTGTAGTAGTTTGCTGCTTATTTTGGTTTAATCTTCATTTTGCCTTATTTTAGTATGCCATTTTGGGACTTTGGAACCAACTACTAGTTTTCCATAGTTATGGACTCAAGTTACAATGTTTTCAACAAACAGTGGTCATCCTGGAACCAGTTGAGGGATCGCAGCAGGGGTGGATTGGCCATAGACCCTACATGGAAATTCCCCGGTGGGCTGATGCCCAGGGGGCCACCAAAGCTCTCCTGATGGCCTTAGGCCAGGTACATAATTATCTGCTCAATAGCCTCAGTTGCCCTCATGAACTCAACTGTATTACCATCCTCAGGACGGTGATACATTTAAATTCTGTGGAGAGGGCAGCAGTATTTTGTGCTACACTGTGGTATCTGGTTCTGCTGGGGCGGTACTTTGTGCTGCACAATGGTATTGCAGGCCCTGTCTTCTTCTGTTGTCCCTGCGTACCTACGTTGCCCCGTCTTCTATAAATTTAGTCCCGTCTAACAACATGGGGCCACTTTTAATTTTTTTTCCAGGGCCACATTAAGTTCCCAATCCATTCAAAGCATAAATTGTATATTATCCATTTAAAGGCTATGTACACCTTTGGAGGCACATTTTTTAAATTATTGCATTGTACTGACTAGAGATAAGTGAATCCAATGAAGTGGAATTCGATCTGAATTTCAGGATAAATTCAATTCCCCGCAAAGACGAATTTCCTCGTGCTTTGTGGTAGTGAATCGATTTAACCTGAAATATTATAAAAAACAAAATAACACCTCCTCCATTTGCTCGCAATGTCGTCATCTAGGACCTTGCGAGATTTTGCGCAAGATCTTCAAGCACAATGGCTCTGGCTGGCATTGCGCAAGCAAACAAAGTCGATAAGTATGATAAGTATTAATTTTTTTCTGTTAATTTTACACTGTATTATTGTATGAAAGCGGCATCTGAGGGGTACAATGATGAGGAGCGGTGCTATCACTACTTGAAAATGTGCTTCATGATGAAGAAATTTGTCATGAAGCTAATTTTTTTGTAAAATTTAGCAAAGCAGCTGAATCGAACTTTACAAAACTTCCCTCATCTCTAGTACTCACCTGCGGCTACTGTACCGCACACCACAGAATTTTTCATTGAACTGTAGTCACCGCCATGCTGTGTTAGGCTAAATTTTTGGGTGGTTCAGCTGCTATGTTAGTCTAACCAAGCCACTCTGGGGTTCACCGCCAAGCTGTAAACTGCAATCTCAGTCTTAACAAGTCATCCTGGGGTTTACCCCCATGCTGTAAACTGCAATCTCAGTGTGCGTGTTTGCCCGTCTGGGATGGGGAGAGCTGGGCACTGTGCTGGGAGAACTTTGTGTACACTGTAGACTACTGGGTGGGTGCGGAGAGGGAGACGCTTATGCCTGCGTCCTGGGGCGGGGGATAGGACAGCAGTGCCAGCATGAGCAGTGGTGTCACCCACAGGCGGTGATGGACCTTCGTTGCACCTACTTGGGTGCTTTACTAACATGTGATGGGCATGTGCCTTGCCCATCTTGGTCTGGGTCAGCACAATTGTATTGAGGGTCACCACCATGCTGTTGGCCAGAATTTGGCATAATGGTACGATTAGGCAGCCTCAGAGGCATCCATGCATGCTGCCCCTGCTGTTTCCTGTCCATTTCCGTGGTGTTTCCATCATTTTCTGAAGTTTCCAGGTTTTCACGCAACCTTCCCTGTGCATAGCTTTGGTCCCCTGCAAAAAATGCTTGAGTCTCCCATTGACTTCAATGGGGTTCGTTATTCGAAACGAGCACCCGAGCATCCGGAAAAATTCGACTAGAATAGCGAGCACCCGAGCATTTTAGTGCTCACTCATCTCTAATAACGACCAATTGAAAAAAAGATTTTTAGCCAAAAATGAAAAAAATGCAAACATTAATAAAATTTTCCCCGAAGGTGTATATAGCCTTTAAATATGTGCTCTTTGTATGCTTTGGAGTTCAGTGGGTGATTGATCTGTGAATGCAAAATAAAAGAGGAATTGTAAGAGGGTTGAAGAATAATCAAGTAAAATCATATTCTTTACTGGTTGCCATTTACCCTGTTGCGGTGGCCACCCCACCTAGTTGAACTGTTGAACTGTTACATGACTATTGCAATACTTTTAAGTACTTGCTATTTATATCCTGCTTTACACCTAGCTGAATTTTAATGTGCCAGGTACTTGTTAATTTGCCATGTTTAAAGGGAATCTGTTTGACTTTGCTAAACTGCTGACAGTACTAGGAAGGGGCTGGGGAAATCTGTACAGACATACCTTTTGTGGAGCTTTTATGATCAGGAGTAGAGAGAATATGAAGTCTACTCTACTCTACTTCCCAGCCCCTCCTCTCTGCTCGGAGTAACAGTTGAAGTATGCAAACAGAGACCTCAATAACTGTCACTCAGAGTAAAGGCTCATTCAGACTGACTGTGTGCCCACCGTCTGCACACGGACCCATTTACTTGAATGGGGTCCGTATCTGACTGTCCGCATCGCAAAAAATAGTGCATGCACGATCCACCCATTCAAGGGTCCGTATCCGTGATACGGTGTGCACATGGTCGTATACATGAGGCTCAAGACTAACCAGCCTGTCCACTTTATGAAAGACTGTGGGGGTCGTTTATGAACAGTTTTACACCTCTTTTTTGCAAATTTTTACACCGTGTTCAACACAAAGGAGTGTCAAGGGAGTGGTGGGAGCACATTTACTAATTTTATGCCAGGAAAAAAGATGTAAAAGTCTCCAACTTTCCAGCAGGTGCACCTAATTTATGACAAGGTGCACATCCTGTCATAAATTAGGTGATTCTTCCAGCAGCAACGCTGGTGTAAAATATACAAAAAAGACTGTCAAATCATTGCCTCTTAAAGTAAAAGTGTTGTATATGGACGTTGCAACTTAAACATAGAGTATATTTAATTAACCCATTGACGGGCTAACCAGTAAGCAATTGCGGATTATAATAGGGGCATTCCGGTTGGCAGTCCTGGGCCTGGCATCACTGGGGGGCCCAACGCCGACCCGAACGGCTACATACTGGGGCGGGGCACAGGAGCGTATAGTTCCCTACCCTGCCGCCGATCACCGCCATAGGCTTCAGGCCTAGTAGGGCTGAGGCCTCTGCGGTAGTGAAATCCCAACGCATCACATGCCTGTGCTGGGATGCAGCACAGTAACGTGCGTGCCTGCCACCCTGCACCTGGACACACATAGGTGAGTATTCAGCTTTTAGGGGTTTTTTTATTTTTTTTTATTTTATGTGCCAACAATGGGGGGCATGTGGGGGCACAGGAGGACATGTTAGTTAAGGGACAGTAATTAGTGGGAAAATTACTATATTGGGGCTGGCTGTGTGGGGGCAAATTACTATATTGGGGCTGGCTGTGTGGGGGCAAATTACTATATTGGGGCTGGCTGTGTTGGGGAAATTACTATATTGGGGCTGGCTGTGTGGGAGCAAATTACTATATTGGGGCTGGCTGTGTGGGAGCAAATTACTATATTGGGGCTGGCTATGCGGGGGGAATTATTATGGGGGATTACTATGTGGGGGAAATTACTGTGTGGGGGCAAATTACTATATGTGGACAGTATGGTGGAAATTACTGTGTGGGGGAAATTACTATATGGGGCAAATTATTATATTGGGGCACTGTGGTGGAAATTACTGTGTGGGGGAAATTACTATATGGGGCAGTGTGATGGAAATTACTGTGTGGGGCAAATTACTATGGGTGGATTATTATGTGGGGGCAAATTACTATGTGGGTTCAGTGTGGGGGATGTTGCTATTGGGGAGGCACTGTAGGGGCATTTCTATTACAGGGACATTATTTTTGGGGACACTATACAGGGATTATTACCTGGAGCACAATATAGGGCAGGGATGATCAACCTGTGGCCCTCCAGCTATTGTAAAACTACAACTTCCACCATGCCCTGCTGTAGGCTGATAGCTGGAGGCTGTCCAGGCATGTTGGGAGTTGTAGTTTTGCAACAGCTGGAGGGCCACAGGTTGAGCATCCCTGATATAGGGTGTTATTATTACTGGGGCACTCTAGGGGACATTATAACTGCTGTGGACACTTTAGGGACATTTGGGGTCATTAATCAAACTGATGTAAAGTAGAACTGGATTTCCAAAGGAGTGCAATTACAAAAGTGTTCAGATCCAGGTGCTGGTTTGAAAACTGTAGAATATTTTTGTTGGACAAACCCTTTAATTTACAACTCTGTACTTGATTCATTCCACTAGCCTAGATTGGGGAGCCACAAATACCATTCAGGGCCAAAAAGATTCTGACCCCCTTACAGGAAAGCTGTCAATTGCAGCATCCCACATATGATGTGAACGGACACCGCAAACTTTGTATTTATAATAGCCATGTCATGTTTTATATATTGCTTATTTATAATGTATTGCTGCAAAGACCTATCTAGGCTGAGTGAGATTATTTGTCTATTTGACCACTAGATGGTGCTATTTCGTTAACTATATAACTCAGGAGAGAGTTCAGAAAGGAAGTTAGTTGAGATAGGAAATATGGAGTGTTGAGTACAGAGTACAGACCTAAGCAACTCAAGCTTTGTGCAGGAGGAGTTCATCCAACCTGAGGCTGCCATATGTGTCTGACCCTCGCCAAGTCAGCTTTTCCTTTGGCACCAACCATATCTAAGCCACTAGGACCCAAGCAAGAACTGCCGTATTTACATTTGGTTATTAAACCATAAAGCGTCCTTTTTACACATGCTCATTACACATCGTAAAACTTAGCTTTTATTTCTACCTCTAAATGTGGACAAAAACTGGACTTGTTAAAAACACAGCAATAACAGCAATGGCTGGTGTTTACAAGAGGTCACTGTGTGACTTGCAGTCAGCCGACTAGCCTCAGTGGTATATTGTCAATGATTTAACTCCTTCTTTTGTCATGCATAGTATCACTCACACACCAGAGCATATCATTGCTGCCTGCTGCTATTTAAAAAACATGTACACACACACATAGACACATCTGCCTCCCAACATGTTTCACTGGCTCCCCAGCGTCATCAGGAGATGGCAGTCTCTGAGACCCTGCACCTAGTAGCGGCGTAATTCCTCCTCTTACCCCTCCTCCGTTGCGGTGATTGACAGGGCCAGGCAGCCAGCTCTTTCGGCTACCGGCCCTGTCCGAGTGCGAAACCCCGCGTCTGTGCATTGCGATCCACAATCCGTGCATGCGCGTTGAGAGCTGCCGGCCACGCGTATCCCGGCTTCTTCAATGCGCCCGCATTGGTGACCGCAATGCGCAGGCGCGGGATTTCGGACTTGGACAGGGCCGGCAGCCGAAAGAGCTAGCTGCCTGGCCCTGTCACTCACTGGAACGGAGGAGGAGTAAGAGGAGGAATTACGCCGCTACTAGGTGCAGGGTTAACGCCCCCTGCATCTAGGGAAGCTCATTTACATATTTTAAAAATGCTATTTTCTCAAAAACTACGCTACAGAAAACTATAACATTAACAGATCTGTCATCAGGTGTCATTTGCGCATTGCAAATGACACTCGGTTTGCAATGCTAAAATCTGATGACAGAAACCCTTTAAACCTATCTGTAGAGTGCCACCTGCTGTTTGTTCTTTTTCTTTTACTCACTGAGGCGGACGCACGTCCATTCTTCAACTGCCACCAGCTGCAGCAAAAAGGGCCCACCTCCTGATAAAGAACACCCCCCATTTGCTGGCAGCTTAAAATAAATGCAGCAGAACAATTGGAGAAATGAATGGGGGAAGCACTGGACACATGTGAGATATAAGACTGGTTCTAACTTTGTTAGAAAGAGATTGTCATGTACTACTTTTATATGATATCTGATCTTCATTCTTTTCATTAATCATAACCCCAATACATAACCCCTTTAACTAAATAAATTTTGTTAATATAGTGTGTATATATATACAGTCATGGCCAAAAGTTTTGAGAATGATACAAATATTAATTTTTACAAAGTCTACTGCTTCAGTTTTTATAATGGCAATTTGCATATACTCCAGAATGTTATAAAGAGTGATCAGCTTAAAAGCAATTACTTGAAAAGTCAATATTTGCCTAGAAAATGAACTTTATCCCCCAAAACACATTTCAACATCATTGCAGCCCTGCCTTAAAAGGACCAGCTAACATCGTTTCAGTGATTGCTCCATTAACACAGGTGTGGGTGTTGATGAGGACAGGGCTGGAGATCAATCTGTCATGATTAAGTAAGAATGACACCACTGGACACTTTAAAAGGAGGCTGGTGCTTGGCATCATTGTTTCTCTTCTGTTAACCATGGTTATCTCTAAAGAAACACATGCAGTCATCATTGCACTGCACAAAAATGGCCTAACAGGGAAGAGTATCGCAGCTAGAAAGATTGCACCTCAGTCAACAATCTATCGCATCATCAAGAACTTCAAGGAGAGAGGTTCCATTGTTGCCAAAAGGCTCCAGGGCGCCCAAGAAAGAGCAGCAAGCGCCAGGACCGTCTCTTAAAAGTGTTTCAGCTGCGGGATCGGGCTACCAGCAGTGCAGAGCTTGCTCAGGGAATGGCAGCAGGCAGGTGTGAGTGCATCTGCACGCACTGTGAGGCGGAGACTCTTGGAGCAAGGCCTGGTCTCAAGGAAGGGCAGCAAAGAAGCCACTTCTCTCCAGAAAAAACATCAGGGACAGACTGATATTCTGCAAAAGGTACAGGGAGTGGACTGCTGAGGACTGGGTAAAGTCATTTTCTCTGATGAATCCCTTTTCGATTGTTTGGGACATCTGGAAAACAGCTTATTCGGAGAAGACGAGGTGAGCGCTACCACCAGTCTTGTCTCATGCCAACTGTAAAGATCTGAACCATTCATGTGTGGGGTTGCTTCTCAGCCAAGGGAATCGGCTCTCTCACAGTCTTGCCTAAAAACACAGCCATGAATAAAGAATGGTACCAGAATGTCCTCCGAGAGCAACTTCTCCCAACCGTCCAAGAGCAGTTTGGTGATCAACAATGCCTTTCCAGCATGATGGAGCACCTTGCCATAAAGCAAAGGTGATAACTAAATGGCTCAGGGAACAAAACATAGAGATTTTGGGTCCATGGCCTGGAAACTCCCCAGATCTTAATCCCATTGAGAACTTGTGGTCAATCATCAAGAGACGGGTGGACAAACAAAAACCTACAAATTCTGACAAAATGCAAGCATTGATTGTGCAAGAATGGACTGCTATCAGTCAGGATTTGGTCCAGAAGTTGATTGAGAGCATGCCAGGGAGAATTGCAGAGGTCCTGAAGAAGAAGGGTCAACACTGCAAATATTGACTTGCTGCATTAACTCATTCTAACTGTCAATATAAGCTTTTGTTACTCATAATATGATTGCAATTATATTTCTGTATGTGATAAAAACATCTGACAAACACACATAAAAACCAGAGGGCAGCAGATCATGTGAAAATATAATATTTGTGTCATTCTCAAAACTTTTGGCCATGACTGTATATACATATATCTGTATTACTGTCTGGTACACAACACATATGGCGAGACCAATAGTGGAAGGATCCTAATTTTCACTATGTAATCAGAAAAAAATGATAGAAAAAGGTGGGTGATTAAACTTTAACTCCTTCACACATTATCACGTACATGTACGTGAGGGAATATGAGCCCCTACATAAAACAATCGCCCAAAAAATAAAAAAAACATAGCTTTCGGAAAAATGGAGATGCTAAAACATGATTTTTTTTCAAAAATGCTTTTATTGTGTAAAACTGAAATACATAAAAAAAGTAGACAAATTAGGAATTGCCGCGTCCATAAAAACCTGCTCCATAAAAATATCACATGATCTAACCTCTAAGGTGAATTTCATAAAAAATAAAATAAAATAAAAAAAATTTTTGGTCACTTTGCCACATAAAGTATAATATTGAGTGAGCAAAAAAAATTACTGTATATGTACTCAAAAATGCTATCCTT
>ONZH01026016.1:0-14724 GCA_900303285.1 Rhinella marina | reverse complement strand
TGTGACATCACTGTGTTTATTATCTGTTTATTATCCTGTACAGGTGACATCACTGTGTTTATTATCCCTGTACTGTGACATCACTGTGTTTATTATCCTGACGGTGACATCACTGTGTTTATTATCTCCTGTACGGTGACATCACTGTGTTTATTATCCCTGTACTGTGACACACTGTGTTTATTATCCCTGTACGGTGACATTGCTGTGTTTATTATCCTGTACTGTACATCACTATGTTTATTTCTGTACGTACATCACTGTGTTTATTATCCCTGTACTGTGACATCACTGTGTTTATTATCTCGTGTACTGTGACATCACTGTGTTTTTATCCCTGTACTGTGACATCACTATGTTTATTATCTTTGTACTGTGACATCACTGTGTTTATTATCTCTGTACTGTGACATCACTGTATTTTTATCCCTGTACGGGTGAACATCACTATGTTATTATCCCTGTACGGTGACATCACTGTGTTTATTATTCCCGTACAGTAAGGGGACTGGGTGATTTGCTTATAGTGGGTGGAGTTAGGGCCTGGCCTAGTGCTGTAAGTTTGCCGCGGCATGCTAGGCGCGCCGCACAATATGTCCCTCTTTGCCTCTTTACAAAGTTGGGCATGTATGCCGATTTCTAAACAATCATTAGACGCCTACATCCTCCTAATTCACAAAGAAGGAAATGACCCCAACTGTATGCGGTAGTTATAGACCCATCTCACTTCTAAATACAGATCTAAAACTTTACGCTAGTCTACTAGCAGCGAGAATCAGCCCACTCCTACCCTCTCTAATATCCACAGAACAAGTATGATTCGTACCAGGGAGAGAGGGTAAAGATAATACTACCAGAGTACTATCCTTACTACACATTGCACAAAGAAAAAAAATCCCAATGGTTATGTTGGGTACGGACGCTGAAAAAGCCTTTGACAGAGTGGACTGGACATACATTAGAGAAGTATTACTGTACTGTGACATCACTGTGTTTATTATCTCTGTACGGTGACATCACTGTGTTTATTATCTCTGTACTGTGACATCACTGTGTTTATTATCCCTGTATGGTGACATCGCTGTGTTTATTATCCCTGTACTGTGACATCACTGTGTTTATTATCCCTGTACTGTGACATCACTGTGTTTATTATCTCTGGACTGTGACATCACTGTGTTTATTATCTCTGGACTGTGACATCACTGTGTTTATTATCCCTGTACTGTGACATCACTGTTTATTATCCCTGTATGGTGACATCACTGTGTTATTATCCCTGTACTGTGACATCACTGTATTTATTATCCCTGTACGGTGACATCGCTGTGTTTATTATCCCTGTACTGTGACATCACTGTATTTATTATCTCTGTACTGTGACATCACTGTGTTTATTATCCCTGTACGGTGACATTGCTGTGTTTATTATCTCTTTACTGTGACATCGCTGTGTTTATTATCCCTGTACTGTGACATCACTGTGTTTATTATCCCTGTACTGTGACATCACTGTGTTTATTATCCCGTATCTCTGTACGGTGACATCACTGTGTTTATTATCCCTGTACTGTGACATCACTGTGTTTATTATCCCTGTACTGTGACATCACTGTATTTATTATCCCTGTACGGTGACATCACTATGTTTATTATCCCTGTACGGTGACATCACTGTGTTTATTATTCCCGTACAGTAAGGGGACTGGGTGATTTGCTTAAAGTGGGTGGAGTTAGGGGCCTGGCCTAGTGCTGTAAAGTTTGCCGCGGCATGCTAGGCGCGCCGCACAATATGTCCCTCTTTGCCTCTTTACAAAGTTGGGCATGTATGCCGATTTCTAAACAATCATTAGACGCCTACATCCTCCTAATTCACAAAGAAGGAAATGACCCAACTGTATGCGGTAGTTATAGACCCATCTCACTTCTAAATACAGATCTAAAACTTTACGCTAGTCTACTAGCAGCGAGAATCAGCCCCACTCCTACCCTCTCTAATATCCACAGAACAAGTAGGATTCGTACCAGGGAGAGAGGGTAAAGATAATACTACCAGAGTACTATCCTTACTACACATTGCACAAAGAAAAAAAATCCCAATGGTTATGTTGGGTACGGACGCTGAAAAAGCCTTTGACAGAGTGGACTGGACATACATTAGAGAAGTATTAAAACATCTAGGCTTCCCTCAGCCCTTCATAGAGGCTATATTTGCAATGTACTCATCCCCCTTGCATCAACCAGTCGCTCTCCTCTCCTTTTCAAATTACAAACGGTACAAGACAGAGCTGCCCCCTGTCCCCACTTCTATTTATTCTTTCCCTAGAACCTCTTCTCCAGATAATTAGAGAACACCCAGACATATTGGGATACAAAAGCGGGGATACCTCACACAATCTAGCCTCTTATGCAGATGACATCCTGATTTTCATCACAAACCCTGAAACAGCATTCCCAGCCTTACAATCTATTCTAACCGAATACGGCCCGATATCAAACTTCAAATAAATGCAACTAAATCCCGAGGGTCTGGGGATCAACATAGACGTACAAACTAAAAATCTATTACAATCACAGTGCCCATTCCCTTGGCCCTCCACACATATTACGTACCTAGGCCTTAAAATCAGCCCCACCTGGAAAGATTTATATAATCTGAATTATGCTTCAATCCCAAAGCTCTTTCAATCCATCCTAGACTTTGGACCGTACCATTTCTTTCATGGATGGGTAGAAAAATGTAATCAAGTCAATCCTACTCCCAAAACTCCTATACCTTTTTCAGTGCCTACCTATCCCACTTCCAACCTCCTTTTTCTTATCTATTAGACAAATCACAAGCCGATACTTACGGCAAAACAAAAGACCTTGTCTAAACAATGACCTCCGTACACAACACGAATCTCGAGGAGGGATGGCCCTTCCAGATTGGAAGTTGTACTATGAAGCAGTACATCTAACAAGAATTATAAACTGGGCCAGAGATGAGGGCAGTAAATCATGGATTCCCCTTGAAGCGCCTCAATCCACTACCCCACTGCGCTCACTACTATGACTTAAAGGGGTTCTCCGGGAATTATGAAAATGAAAATACTTAAATATTACTTCATTATAAATATATTCCCAAATACCTTTCATTAGTTATAATGGCTCCTTTTTTCTGGGGAGCAATCATTAGGAGAAACAAAATGGCCGCCGTCCTATTAGTGCACACAAAACCTGTCCTAATCACACAGGAGGACAAGTTACTTCACAACACTGAGGTAAAGAGCTGCCTCATCCTCCTCTCTGCTCTGCTTATTAGGGATTATGATCCTGAATACAGATGATAAGATCTTCAGCGGAATCTCTGTAGGAATGGAGCAAATGTGGCTAATGAGTGCAGTCTCCATTACCACAGACTGTCCTGTCCGTCCTCTCTGTACTTCATGTCTCCTCCTGAACTCTATTCCTACAGAGATTCAGCTGAAGATCTTATCAGCTGTGTTCAGGATCATAATCCCTGAAAAGCAGAGAGGGGGATGAGGCAGCTCTTTACCTCAGTGTTGTGAAGTAACTTGCCCTCCTGTGTAATTAGGACAGGTTTTGTGTGGACTAATAGAACGGCGGCCATTTTGTTTCTCCTAATGATTGCTCCCCAGACAAAACGAGCCGTTATAACTAATGGAAGGTATTTGGGAATATATTTATAACAAAGTAGTATTTCAGTATTTCCATTTTCTTAATTCCCGGAGAACCCCTTTAAGAATGACTTAGCATCTAGCCATTACTCACACAATTAAATCATAAAGACAACGCTTAAAGTGTGGTCCAAATACAAAGACAAACTCTCTCCCTCCTCAATCATGACAGTAGCTGATATACCAGACCCATACCTCCCAAAATTCGCCAATACCCAACTAAATCTTTCAGATCTTAAACACATACCTTTATCCTCCTTTTTAGGGGAAATGGAGACGACTCTTCAGATCCATTAGAACACACAGCATTACGCCCCCTCCATAAAACACACATCCACTTACTACCCGCAGCCCTCCTCAAGGCAGCAGACTTTGAAAGAGAGCTCACGCATTTTGAGAAGATAATAGTCACTACTCCCCCCCCCCCCCAAAACAACCTATTATCTCAACTGTATCATATACAACAATTGCTTAAATTCCCATCAGATAGAGTATATATTGAGATGTGGAGCAAAGAGTTCAGTACTTCTCTGACGGGAGCAGAGATTAAACAAATATATCACCTCTCACACGGAGTATCCCGCTGCACACGTTTACAAGAAAACTCTTTCAAACTACTAACAAGGTGGTACCTCAATCCAGTGCGCCCTAAACAAATGAACTGCCTCAGCTCTGATATTTGCTGGAAATGCAAACAGACCCAAGGCACTTATATGCATATGTGGTGGACTTGTTCCACATTACAACACTTCTGGACAGAGGTACTACGACACATCAAAGAGGTATATTCTCTGCCCGAAATACCCACACCCATCTCTGTTCTAATAAATACTAGACTCCCAAAAACATCACGTATGAATCAGAAACTATTCCAATTCCTAACTGCTGCAGCAAAATCACTTATTCCACAACATTGGAATCAACCGACAACACCTACAATAGCACAATGGTTATTGAAAGTGGACCATATATTCCATATGGAGTAATTATCAGCCTGGGAGAACAGATCCCATCACAACTTTCTAAAACTCTGGGATTGTTGGATTTCCTACCAGAAATCTGCCTCATGTATAAGAAAACTATCAGATGTCAGTCACTCTATCTAGACAACAACTCATCTAGGAATTGATACACTAATGGCGCCTAATAACAATGTCGTCCTAAATGACTGATGAAGATAAATAGAATCCACCTGTGTGTAATCAAGTCTCCGTATAAATGCACCTGCTCTGTGATAGTCTCAGGGTTCTGCATCATGAAGACCAAGGAACACACCAGGCAGGTCCATGATACTGTTGTGGAGAAGTTTAAAGCCAGATTTGGAGACCAAAAGATTTCCCAAGCTTTAAACTTCCTAAGGAGCACTGTGCAAGCGTCATATTGAAATGGAAGGAGTATCAGACCACTGCAAATCTACCAAGACCCGGCCATCCCTCTAAACAAGGAGAAGACTGATCAGAGATGCAGCCAAGAGGCCCATGATCACTCTGGATGAACTGCAGAGATCTACAGCTGAGGTGGGAGAGTCTGTCCACAGGACAACAATCAGTCCAACACTTCACAAATCTGCCCTTTATGGAAGAGTGGCAAGAAGAAAGCCATTTCTCAAAGATATCCATAAAAAGTCTGGTTTACAGTTTGCCACAAGCCCCTGGGAGACACCAAACATGTGGAAGAAGGGGCTCTGCTCAGATGAAAGCAAAATCCAACCTTTTGGAAACAATGCAAAACGATATGTTTGGCGTAAAAGCAACACAGCTCATCCCCCTGAACACACCATCCCCACTGTCAGACATGGTGGGGGCAGCATCATGGTTTGGGCCTGCTTTTCATCAGCAGGGACAGGGAAGAAGATGGATGGAGCCAAATACAGGACCATTCTGGATGAAAAGACCTGAGACTAGGACGGAGATTTATCTTCCAACAAGACAATGATCCCAAACATAAAGCAAAATCTACAATGGAATGGTTCAAAAATAAAGGTCTCCAGGTCTTAGAATGGCCGAGTCACAGTCCAGACCTGAATCCAATTGATAATATGTGGAAAGAGCTGAAAACTGCTGTTCACAAACGTCTCCATCCAACCTCAAAGAGGAAGAATGGGCAAGAATTTCAGTCTCTAGATGTGAAAACTGATAGAGACATCCCCCAAGAGACCGCAGCTGTAATCGCAGCAAAGTATTAATGCAAGGGGGACCAATAATTTTGCACGCCCCACTTTTCAGTTTTATTATTACAATAAAAGTTTAAATGATCGAATAAATTTCGTTCCACTTCACAATTGTGACCCACTTGTTGTTGATTCTTCACCAAAAATGTAAAATGTTATATCTTTTTGTTTGAAGCCTGAAATGTGGCAAAAGGTTGAAAAGTTCCAGGGGGCCGAATACTTTCGCAAGGCACTGGATATGCCATACTTGCCTACCATTTACCTCATGTACACTTATGTTATTGACTACCAATTGACTTTCTTGTTTGTCATTACACTTTATTGATTGGTACCTGTTACTCCAATTATAAAAAACAAACAAACAAAAAAAAAAACAATAAAAAGATATTTGAAAAGAAAAAGAAAGAAATTATCATGTCCTAGATGATGTTTGGTTTTCAATGTTCACATTAATCATGGGATAACCCCTTTAAGGGTACATGAGATTTGCTAGGTCTATAATAAGAAAAGATATGCAAATACGCTTATGCATCACATACCTTTATAAAGATTAAGTGCCGTTCATCCTTGATTATAGTGAAGGTCTCTAAAATCTTAAACTGCATCTGAATCACAGGCAGTAATTTCACGTGCGGAGCCGGTTATTTGCAGTTGGAATATTTTTTGCATGCATTATCTTTGCAATGTAAGCAGAAAGCGCTTAATTCCCCCATAATTTAGTACACGGGTGAGCGTACGGTGTACACAGCGCCTCTGCTTCATGAAGTAATAGAATAAAATGGTGAAGGCCAAACACAGCTCCGAGGAATCTACATTTATTAACTGGAAACTGTCAGCAGGAAATTAATTGAAAAACCAAGTACAGCGCCTTGCAGGGCTGGCTCCGCTGAGCGATACCTTTCATTTAGCGATCCGTTGCTTCATTCTCGAGAAAAAGTACTTTTAATTCAAGTGCCTCAAGGGCGGGTCCAAGCCACTCTGTGCACCTTTGCTCCTCCTGGATCCCTCTGACAGCCCCCCTATCTCCTTTCTGATTGACAGGGCCAGGTTCCTGTCATCTCACCTAAAAAAAGGAGAGGATCCTCTGTTCTGGATCCTAGAGGGGTCCATAAGCGGGAAACCCCATCTATGATGTTCATATTCCTAAGTAGGATTGTCTTAAAGGGATTGTGTGTGGTTTTTAAAAAGTCAGCCATGGCAGAGTTTAAAAAAAATAACATATGATCACCTATTTCATTTTTCCACCACTTTCAGAAATTCAACCCTCCCCACCACTATGTGCCCATATACTCAGGATACTGCTGCAGCCAGCCACTGACTTATGACCTCTGCTGAGGCCAGTGATTGGCTGCAGGGGCTCATGTGGAGTATTTCTTATTAAGAACTACAGAACTAATAAATATACTTACCGATAGACAGGAATCAAATGATTATTGTGACGGACAAGCTATGGATAGGGTTGATGGAGTCCGGTAATGGAGGAGATGGGAGATGGTATACAGGTTGAGAGCAGATGAATGGCAGACAAGAGAAATAAAGATACTAAAATGACCCTGCTGTGAATACAACCGAGCAAGACAAACCAAGAACCAGTTCAGCAAACAGACCAATACTGACAACAATGGAGAAACACAGGTCCGTGGAAACCCTGATACAATATAACTACCGAAGCAAAAGGTCTGGACATATAAAGGCTCAACAATCAACAACTCCACCTTATATTAACCAGGCCATGCTAGGCATCAACCTATCCCAGACTCAGATACAAGGCAACAAAAATATCTGGTGCATGTAAAAGGATTTGAGCAAACTTGTGTGAAATAAAATTCCACTTAAATCAAGACGAAACGTCCAGTGTGCTGTTCTACCGCTTCATTTTCATATATGGAGAAGTCATAGCTGCAGCCAAACAAAGCCCAGTAGAAGCATCAGAATGGCAGAGTTGGAAGCACAGAGGATGAAATCAGCGAGTGTAAGGAATTTTATTATTTTATCACAAGAGTTTGGCTGATTTTTTGAATGACTTGAATTACACCCTTTTAATCCCCATCTGGCCACTGATTATTTATTGAGGGGGCTGTTTGGTTTGATAAATGAGTGATATGATCCAGCCATCAACCTATAATCTAACTGTCAATCCAAGCCCTTGATGGTCACAATAAGAATCACTAGCAAATATGACTTCTTCAAATCTGAAAGCCCAAATGTGGATAATATGGGGTCAAATTCTACCAAACTTAGAAGTTTTGAAAACTTTGTGGACAAGGTCACTGTTGCATTGAGATAGAAGATTTCCTGTCTTAGCCTCACTATCGTGTATTGTACTTTTGCTTGGATTCCTGACTTTTGCATTGTTCCTGACCTTGCTCCTGACTGCTGATTGTTCCTCTGACATCATCTCCTGGCACTTTCCTGGTATATTACTCTGTGTTGGTTCTGATGTATCTCTCTGGTTTGGGCATTGGCCTGATTTTTACTTAGCTTTTGGATTCTGATCCAGTCCTGGTTTTGACCTATTTCTTTATGATTAAACTTTTAACTCACTAAGTTTAGGCCCCTACGCTTAGTCAAGTTAGGGACTGTCGCCAAGTTGTGGGCTGCCATTTATGGTGGATCGTGCAAATAGGTAGTGACAGTGGTGTGGGTGAGTACAGGGCTTCACTATTCCCTACCCTATGTGACAATATAAATGCTAAATAAAAACAAGTTTTAGCTCTGAATGTACAAATGAAGATAAAGGAGCTTATTTATGTGGTACCAATGCTGAGGAACTAATATAGCCAGGGCCAGGGCCGAGGAGCTGGTGTAGCTGGTGCCAGTACTGTTTTTACATCCAGTAATATACTAAATTAGCTATGCCTACCTGTACACATGGTCCAAGCTCAATTAAATAAGGTAAATGTGAGCAAGGCTCTGGGTCCACATGGATTACACCCAAGAGTTCATAAAGAACTCTGTTCACTTCTTGCTGAGCCCCTGTTTATCATAGATTCTCTAGTTGCAGCATCCCGCTCCCACTCCAGTGCAAAGTAAAGCGTTGGAAATGTGTTTGCTTTAACATGTATAATGCCTGTATTTGTAGAAGGTATTAATATGCCATATCAACAGTTACCACTAGATGGGACTGCTGTCACCATCTAGGAACTTTCTAGTTGGTCAAACTAGCATAGCCAGTATAGACCAGAGAGTCTGGATCTAACCAGCAACCATGGAAACAGAATGCTGAAAAGCTCATCTGCTCTGGAGCAGGTACCATCCAAGGCAGGACCAGAACAACTATAAAAGCAAACCATTTGAATGGAGAGGTGTAGTGAAAGTCCAGCAGAGATAACTTATCTGAAAAGTACATTGGCTTTATGGCCCATGCTTCCAGGAGTTAGCCTCCGATGCTGAAACACATTTAAGCAGATTGATCAGCTGCATGAGAATCTCCACATCCCACAGTAGACTAGTAACCTGTTCAAAAGAGTACAAGAGTTTGCCTGAGGAGACCGACCTCTGGTTGAGTTGTATTATCTAAAATATACACCCCCGCGCAGAGAGAGACTACTTTAAAGAGACACTTTGGACCATTAGCTGCTTGTGCAGCTGCGGTGGGCTGCCCCACAGGGCTGATCGTGTTCCAGTGTTTAGGAATGCGAGTGGTATATAATAGTTTGTGTCATGGTGCTCCTACCCAGATACTGTTATTCCCCAGGGTTAGGCTTCGCAGCAACAGAGGAGTTGTAGTTGGTGGAATAAGTAGAGTCCAGACTTGGTGAAGTTCGACGTTGTTTGCTTGAATAAACTTGCAATAAACCTGTGTCATCCAAACAATACTTTGTCTTTCTCTTGGCAAGGTAAGTGTAAACTACTGTAGCGGGTGAACCTGAATACTTTGCTTTTTCTCTCTCTTTGCTATGCTAATCTCTGGCTTTGGTCTGGTTACTGGACTTTCTAGCAGTTCTAGTACCATTGAGTGGGGTGTCTTTGGCCTCCTTGTACTACTCAGTTTATGAACTGCAACCGATTTGTTTTTATGAGGAGGTGAGTAGAAGCCTGGACAGAGAGGCGGCTGTGGATGTAGTGAGGTAAGTAGAAGCCTGGACAGAGGGACAGCTGTGGATGTAGTGAGGTAAGTAGAAGCCTGGACAGAGAGGTGGCTGTGGATGTAGTAAGGTGAGTAGAAGCCTGGACAGAGGGGCGGCTCTGGATGTAGTGAGGTAAGTAGAACCCTGGACAAAGGGGCGGCTGTGGATATAGTGAGGTAAGTAGAAGCCAGGACAGAGGGGCGGCTGTGGATGTAGTAAGGTAAGTAGAAGCCTGGAGAGAGGGGGTCGCTGTCGATGTAGTGAGCTAAGTAGAACCCTGGACAGAGGGGCGGCTCTGGATGTAGTGAGGTAGGTAGAAGCCTGGACAGAGGGGCGGCTGTGGATATAGTGAGGTAGGTAGAAGCCTGGTCAGAGGGATGGCTGTGGAAGTAGTGAGGTAAATAGAAGCCTGGACAGAGGGATGGCTCTGGATGTAGTGAGGTAGGTAGAATCCTGAACAGAGGGGCGGCTCTGGATGTAGTGAGGTGAATAGAAGCCTGGACAGAGGGGCGGCTGTGGATGTAGTGAGGTAAATAGAATCCTGGACAGAGAGACGGCTGTGGATGTAGTGAGGTAGGTAGAAGCCTGGACAGAGGGGCGGCTATGGATGTAGTGAGTTGAGTAAAAGCCTGAACAAAGGGGCGGCTGTGGATGTAATGAGGTGAATAGAAGCCTGGAACAGAGGGGCGGCTGTGGATGTAGTGAGGTAAGTAGAAACCTGGACAGAGGGACAGCTGTGGATGTAGTAATGTAAGTAGAATCCTGGACAGAGGGACGTCTGTGGATATAGTGAGGAAAGTAGAAGCCTGGACAGAGGGGCGGCTCTGGATGTAGTGAGGTAGGTAGAAGCCTGGACAGAGGGGTGGCTGTGGATGTAGTGAGGTGAGTAGAAGCCTGAACAGAGGGGCGGCTGTGGATGTAGTGAGGTGAGTAGAAGCTTGGACAGAGGGGACGACTGTGGATGTAGTGAGGTAAGTAAGAACCCTGGACAGAGGGGCGGCTGTGGATGTAGTGAGGTGAGTAGAAGCTTGGACAGAGGGGCGGCTGTGGATGTAGTGAGTTGAGTAAAAGCCTGGACAGAGGGACGGCTGTGGGATGTAGTGAGGTAGGTAGAAGTCTGGACAGAGGGGGCGGCTGTGGATGTAGTGAGGTGAGTAGAAGCCTGGACAGAGGGACAGCTGTGGATGTAGTGAGGTGAGTAGAAGCCTGGACAGAGGGACGGCTGTGGATGTAGTGAGGTAGGTAGAAGTCTGGACAGAGGGGCGGCTGTGGATATAGCGAGGTATATAGAAGCCTGGGCAGAAGGACTGCTGTGGAGGTAGTGAGGTAAGCAGAAGCCTGGACAGATAGACGGCTGTGGATGTAGTAAGGTAAGTAAAAGCCTGGACAGAGGGGCAGCTGACAGAAGTTGATTTTTACCTTCATTTTTGCAATCCCTGTAGGCGTGGCCTGCCTGTCTTTGGGTGGGGCTTAGCGGGACCTGGGACGGGGCTTTTAAGTCTTTCTTTTGAGGGTGGCCTAAATTACAGGTCGATGCCATGGTAATTTATGAGGAAACACAGTGGGTAGCAGTGGAAGAAAACATCTTTTATTAGTACTGAACGGTAAATATGTGAAAGTTATATTATATTAGGTAATGATTAGAGATGAGCGAGTAGTGAAATATTCGAAAGTTCGAAATTCGATTCGAATAGACCGCGACTAGACTATCGAATAGACTATTCGGTCGAATAGTCGAATCCCATTAAAGTCTATGGGGAAAAAATGCTCGCCACTTGGAAATCTCAATTCGACCACTTGGAGGTCACCAAGTCCACCCTGGAACCTCAGAAAAGGATGCCAACACTGCTGGAATGCAACTGGGACAGCAGGGGAAGCATGTCTGGGTGCATATAACGCGCCCAAGTCGCACTATTACGCCACTATCACAGCCTCTCAACAATACACTCCAAACACAATCTAACCTCTCTGTAAAGTGAGACCATACAAGGAAACCTTTTTTCCTCAACATTGCCATGGACCCCAAGCCAAACTAGACAAAAAAGAAGATAAAATTCTGCACCCCTTAAAATCACGTTGCCTATGACAACCACAGATGGCATAGGCAAGGGGGAAAGCAAATAGACCCCACTCATAATTGTCATTGTGTGTGTGTGTGAGATGTGGTCAGACATGTCTTCTTTAAAATGTAAAAACAACTCAAACACGTGCAGAAGCCTTAAAATGCCCAAATTGTTGGCGCTTGAGATGTCAGTGACCCGACCTGGCCCAGTGTCATGTCTAGCAGGTAAAGCAGTGGGGATGTTGAGGGATGCGTAGGACCGCAAAAGGCAGGAAGAGGCCGTGGGCTGGCCAGAGGCTCATGGAAAATTTTGTGGAGGCCCAAGAGGTGAGACGTCTTAAAAATTGTGTGGAGGCTAAAGAGGTGAGACCTCTTAAACATTTTGTAGAGCCCCAAGAGGTGAGACCTCTTAAAAATTATGTGGAGGCCCAAGAGGTGACACCTCTTAAAAATTATGTGGAGGCCCAAGAGGTGAGACCTCTTAAAAATTATGTGGAGGCCCAAGAGGTGAGACCTCTTAAAAATTATGTGGAGGCCCAAGAAGTGACACCTCTTAAAAATTATGTGGAGGCCCAAGAGGTGACACCTCTTAAACATTTTGTGTAGGCCCAAGAGGTGAGACCTCTTAAAAATTATGTGGAGGCCCAAGAGGTGAGACGTATTAAAAATTATGTGGAGGCCCAAGAGGAGAGACGTGTTAAAAATTATGTGGAGGCCCAAGAGGTGAGACCTGTTAAACCTTTTGTGGAGGCCCAAGAGGTGAGACCTGTTAAAAAGTTATGTGGAGGCCCAAGAGGTGAGCAATAAATATATACATTTTTCTTATTTACGGAGCAATTCTACGGCGGTTAAGGAGGAGGAGGTGGAGGAGGAAATGGCACTTCATACAGATGGCACTTCACTTTTGGCTGCTTTCACTGTTAACCTCTTAAACCTTTTGTGGAGGCCCCAAAAGGTGAGACCTGTTAAAAATTATGTGGAGGCCCAAGAGGTGAGACCTGTTAAACATTTTGTGGAGGCCCAAGAGGTGAGACCTGTTAAACATTTTGTGGAGGCCCAAGAGGTGAGACCTGTTAATCATTTTGTGGAGGCCCAAGAGGTGAGACCTGTTAAACATTTTGTGGAGGCCCAAGAGGTGAGACCTCTTAAAATTATGTGGAGGCCCAAGAGGTGAGACCTGTTAAACATTTTGTGGAGGCCCAAGAGGTGAGACCTGTTAAAAATTATGTGGAGGCCCAAGAGGTGAGCCCATAAATATATACATTTTTCTTATTTACGGAGCAATTCTACGGCGGTTAAGGAGGAGGAGGAGGAGGAGGTGGAGGAGGAAATGGCACTTTCATACAGATGGCACTTCACTTTTGGGCTGCTTTCCACTGTTAACCCTCTTAAACCTTTTGTGGAGGCCCAAAAGGTGAGACCTTTAAAATTATGTGGAGGCCCAAGAGGTGAGACCTGTTAACATTTTGTGGAGGCCCAAGAGGTGAGACCTGTTAAACATTTTGTGGAGGCCAAGAGGTGAGACCTGTTAATCATTTTGTGGAGGCCCAAGAGGTGAGACCTGTTAAACATTTTGTGAGGCCCAAAGAGGTGAGACCTCTTAAAAATTATGTGGAGGCCCAAGAGGTGAGACCTGTTTAAACATTTTGTGGAGGCCCAAGAGGTGAGACCTGTTAAAAATTATGTGGAGGCCCAAGAGGTGAGCCATAAATATATACATTTTTCTTATTTACGAGCAATTCTACGGCGGTTAAGGAGGAGGAGGTGGAGGAGGAAATGGCACTTCATACAGATGGCACTTCACTTTTGGCTGCTTTCCACTGTTAACCTCTTAAACCTTTTGTGGAGGCCCAAAAGGTGAGACCTGTTTAAAAATTATGTGGAGGCCCAAGAGGTGAGACCCTGTTAAACATTTTGGTGGAGGCCCAAGAGGTGAGAACCTGTTAAAAATTATGTGGAGGCCCAAGAGGTGAGCCATAAATATATACATTTTTCTTATTTACGGAGCAATTCTACGGCGGTTAGGAGGAGGAGGAGGAGGAGGTGGAGGAGGAAATGGCACTTCATACAGATGGCACTTCACTTTTGGCTGCTTTCCACTGGTTAACCTCTTTAACACCTTTTGTGGAGGCCCAAAAGGTGAGACCTGTTAAAAATTATGTGGAGGCCCAAGAGGTGAGACCTGTTAAACATTTTGTGGAGGCCCAAGAGGGTGAGACCTGTTAAACATTTTGTGGAGGCCCAAGAGGTGAGACCTGTTAAACATTTTGTGGGAGCCCAAGAGGTGAGACCTGTTAATTAAACATTTTGTGAGGCCAAGAGGTGAGACCTGTTAAACATTTTGTGGAGGCCCAAGAGGTGAGACCTGTTAAACATTTTGTGGAGCCCAAGAGGTGAGACCGTTAAAATTATGTGGAGGCCCAATAGGTGAGACCTCTTAAACATTTTTGTGCAGGCCCAAGAGGTGAGACGTGTTAAAAATTATGTGGAGGCCCAAGAGGTGAGACCTGTTAAACATTTTGTGGAGGCCCAAGAGGTGAGACCTGTGAGACCTGTTAAAACATTTTGTGGAGACCCAAGAGGTGAGACCCGTTAAAAATTATGTGGAGAGCCCAATAGGTGAGACCTCTTAAAACATTTTGTGCAGGCCCAAGAGGTGAGACGTGTTAAAAATTATGTGGAGGCCCAAGAGGTGAGACCTGTTAAACATTTTGTGGAGGCCCAAGAGGTGAGACCTGTTAA
>ONZH01026015.1:0-74703 GCA_900303285.1 Rhinella marina | reverse complement strand
TTAAAGGGATTCTGTCAGCGCGATTTTGCATATAAAGGTATGCCACTACTGGATTCAGCTGAGCATGTTGAATTCAAAAATGTTATTATTACGTTCCTAGTAGTAGATTTAATGCTGAAAAAACGTTTTTTTATAATGTGTCAATCACTCACATAAGGAGCCCAGGGGATGTGCCAGCCGCGTTCGAGCCCGGGCTCGCCGAACAGTTGGAGCCAGGACGCCCACCTCATTAATATTCACTTCACTGCTTCTAGCAGTGAAGCTCCGTCATCGTAATCCCGCGCATGCGCAGTACCTTCTCTGAGACCGATGCCGGAGCAGCACGGGCGCACACCGCTTGAGGTACTGCGCCTACGCGGGATTACAACGATGATGGAGCTTCACTGCTGGAAGCAGTGAAGTGAATATTAATGAGGTGGGCGGTCCTGGGCTCCAACTGTCTCGGCGAGCCCGGGCTCTAACGCGGCTGGGCACATCCCCTTGGGCTCCTTATGTGAGTGATTGACACATTATAAAAAAACGTTTTTTCAGCATTAAATCTACTACTAGGAACTGTAATAATAACATTTTTGAATTCAACATGCTCAGCTGAATCCAGTAGTGGCATTACCTTTATATGCAAAATCGTGCTGACAGACTCCCTTTAAGTCTAGTCTGCCGCTCAGATTAGATATGGGATTTCATCAATGGATTTAGGCTAGTTTAAGTTGCTATTCACACGACTATATCTCTTTTGCGGTCCATGTGCCTCTCACACTTTTTGAGGCCCCATTGTAACAAAACCTATGCAAACCGGACAAGAACAGGACATGTTAAATCTTTTTTGCAGGGCCACAGAATGGATATACAGATGAGCACAGCACACGGTGTGCTGTCTGTATTTCTTGAGATCCTATTGAAATTAATTGGGTCAACGTGTGATCCGCAAAAAAAAAATGCAGATGGAACATGGACAAAAAATACAGTTGTGTGAATAACTACTTATGGTGTAAAACGGCTGCAAATTCTGGTGCAACTCACACTTCAGTTTTGTTCTTCTCCCGTAACTTTTTAAATATGATGCAAAAAGTGGGTGGGTTTTGAAATTGGTGTAAATCTCCAGGGTGGGCCATTTATATGGATACACCTAAATAAAATGAGAATGGTTGGTGATATTAACTTCCTGTTTGTGGCACATTAGTATATAGGAGGGGGAAAACTTTTCAAGATGGGTGGTGACCATGGCGGCCATTTTGAAGTCGGACATTTTGGATCCAACTTTCGTTTTTTCAATGGGAAGAGGGTCATGTGACACATCAAACTTATTGAGAATTTCACAAGAAAAACAATGGTGTGCTTGGTTTTAACGTAACTTTATTCTTTCATGAGTTATTTACAAGTTTCTGACCACTTATAAAATGTGTTCAAAGTGCTGCCCATTGTGTCACATGACCCTCTTCCCATTGAAAAAACGAAAGTTGGATCCAAAATGTCCGACTTCAAAATGGCCGCCATAGTCTCCACCCATCTTGAAAAGTTTCCCCCCCTCCCATATACTAATGTGCCACAAACAGGAAGTTAATATCACCAACCATTCCCATTTTATTTAGGTGTATCCATATAAATGGTCCACCCTGTACACCTGCCTATAGTGTAGACGTTTTTTTTTTTTTCTGGCACACTGACAACCAATAGCTATCAATATCCTGTCCTGGAAATCCCCTTTAAACTATTTTATTATTTCATTTTTGTTTCTCCTCCTGGTCTTCCAAGGGCCATAACGTGTTTACTTTGTTGTTCACATAACAGTATGAGGGTTTGTTCTTGTATTTTTTTGAAACTGAAAAATAAAATGAATTTCTGCCATTGTTTCATTGTTTTTATGGCTTTCACTGTGTGCATTTTACCTTAACTGTGTGGGTGAGTACAATTACAGCAAAACCAAATTTAAATACGTTCTCATTATACCGTGCTACTTAAAAAAACTGTGAGAGCTCTATGAGGTCTTGTTTTTTGGGGTCAAGCTGTAGTCTTATACTGGTACCATTTTGCAGTACATACAACTTTAAGATCTCTTTTTATTCAATTTTGTGGCCAGGGAAGTGACAAAAGAAACAGCGAATCGTACATTCAGATTTTTCTTTCCTGTATGAGATAATATTCTTTTTTGACATATTTTAATAGTTTAGGCATTTTGCAGACACAACAATATCAATTATGCTTATTTTTTACAGTTTATTTTTATATGTAAAAGTGGGAAAAGGGGGTGATTTGAATTAATACTTTTTTATATTTTTAATTTCATTTTTTTTTTACTTTTATTTTTAGTCCCCAAGAGACTTAAATATGCTTTGTTAATAGGAAGACTACAATGGCAGACTGAGAAGCCTTCATAGGGCCCCAGACCAGTAGCAATCAACTCTCTGCAATTGTGCCACGGAGGGAAAGGAGCTTAGCGATAAATGGTCAGAAAGAGCAACCTCACTCTAATCACTTAGATGCAGAAGTTGGCATTGAAAGCAGCATCTGAGGGGTTAAATGACCAGGATCGATGTTTACTCTGATCCTGGTCACTGTGGATGAGTGAATGCTGTATTATACACAACCTGCAGATGTCTTATGTTGCAATTTTGACTTTCTGAGCTTCCAATAGTACAATGGAGCTGTCATTAGTTATTAACACTGCACTGTCATGATAATAAGATGACTGTACTGGCCAGGCCTTGATCTACACAGAAAAGATAACAGGTAAGCTAGAGAAGACTGGAAATATCAGCTTATTGTGCTTGCTCCATTGGTAAGTGTGAAAAATGGAACATTTCAGAATTTTTTAGTCTCATAAATTATATAAAAAACACCAAAAGTCTTAAAAAAGATTTGTGATAAAAAATCTGAGTTGAAATAATACAAATTAATACTCAGGCATTTAATTTACATTTTTGGGGATAATTGTTATAACTGTACAATAAAAGACAAACTTTTTTATTATTACCACTAGAGGTCTATCTTGCCAACTAAGAGCTGTAAGCAAAGAATTTATGAATTTGGACTGGAATTGGTAAAACAATAAACACATCAAAGTAATTGACCAGTGAAATTAAATGCAGTATATAAAAATAAATGTAGGGAAAATCTTAACATTGTTCAGTACATTGCCAAAAGTATGTAGACGCCTAAATGTCATTTTTAAACCAGGAACAATGAATATGAAAAACCTTGACAACCCCTTTAAGTGCAGTAAACTATAAATAAGTAGTCAGAACACAAACCTGCTCTTCTTGTTATCTTGTGGGTTTGATGGCTCTTCGGCTCTTCCTCGTGATTCTGGGTGACCATAAGTATTGTAGCCGAGTTGGTTTGGAGGGTTATTTATGGGGAGGGAAATTCTGTCTTCTTCCTCAGAGGTATCCTTCAACAACAGAGTTTCTTTTGAGATGTTCAAGCTCTGTCCTTCATGGGTAAACATTAAAACCATAAGATTTCTTAGACTCATCACTTAGCAGGTCAAATACATTAAATTAAGGTCATATAAAACTAGCACATTTTGTTGCATCAATTACAGTAAGCTCTCTGAAATGATGGAAAATCATATACAGGCGGCCTGAATTTATTTCATTTGCACATCATGATTTTTCAATTCACCAACAAAAAAAAAAATCAGTGGTTCTCAGAATGGTGGGCTAGAATAGGAATGACTTGTTCATCAGTATGATTCCAACAGCATGAGCCATGTACTAGGCAACAATGCCTATATATTGCTAAATGCGTTATTCGCCAATTATGAGGCAAATAACACTGATTTTTAAAGTGGGACAATTGCCCACTGTCTAAAGACCTGTTGAAGAACCTCTTGAGACATGTCTATTTTAGTAAGAATTTGCACTCCCCATGTAATAAAAATTTAGGAACATTGTTTCTTATGATTCTGTGTTGTGCCATTCCTCTATTATTCCTTATACACGTTTATGGATGATTTGCCAACAGTCTGTAATAAAGATCCTGATGGGTATTACTGGTTAGGGGTGTGTTCCTGCACAGCTTGGAAATAGCAGAACCTACTGGATAGTGTCAGACTGTACAAGGACACACCCCCAACTGGTAATACCCAGTGTGACCTTTATTGCAGTCTGCTGACAATCTGTTCATAAACATCTAGAAGGAATAATAGAGGAATGACCCAACAGTGTCATAAGAATAGATGTTACAAAACTGTAATTACAAGGGGAATGCAAGTACTTACTAAAACAGATATGTCACGAGAGGAGATCCCCTTTAAGTCCACGTTCACAATTCTGGTTTTCACTAACTTGTGCTACCACATTTTCCACAAACTGTACACGTAACTATTGATTTATGTGTTTGTTTCACATCAGTATTTTTTTACTGACTGTGGGTCAGTGAAAAAAACATTGAGACCTGCACTATTTCAATCCGTGATGCAGAGCAAAGATGGCCATTGACCCTTATGGGTCTTTGAAGTCTATGGCATCCATGTTTGGCCCGTTTTTCACTGATCACTGGTAGGAGATGCCCTGGAAATTAATTTTCAGCAGAGCAGTGTCCATGGAATATGGATGACATAGGGAGGGCAAAAACCAAGGATCCTTCACGGACATTTTCACTGATAAAACACAGATAGATTTTTTTCATGGACATCGAACGGACACAGAAATGTGAACAAGGTCTTACACTGGCCAATATTTGTCACACTGCTTGTTTCCGAGTGATCGCATGCAGTTTACCACTAATTGCTGAGGTTTTACTGCAAGAAAATGTGAAGCAGGTAAAAACCATGCGATTCACCTCTACTTGCTTTGAAACCATGACAATTAGCGGTAAACCACGTGCGATTACTGTTGCTTGGTCGCTCCATGTACAGGCACCTTTAACCCTTTTGATGCCATTTCGCACCTCAATTTTCAAAGTTTCAACAAGTACAAATAAAACCTAAATTACAAAATAAAAAGAAAAATCATACCACCCCCCATATATTTCTGAAAGTAGATACTTGATACATTTGCAACTTTGCATCAAAGTGTAATTTTTCATACAAATTGCATAAAAGTTAATATTTTGGTGGGTAAGAAGTATAACCCAAGCAGAAGGCTATACAGAACGCACCTCTCAAAAATAAACATTCAAAATAAATGTTCACACATACAACTTAGGCCTAAATTTACAAGCAAATATCTTCATAAAATCACCAGAACTCGAAAGCTGGAGATTAAAAAAAAAAAAAAAAATACACCCTTCCCCTCCCAAACCTTTACATTTCTGAAAGCAGACAACCTGATGGTTGCAGTTGCCTTAACAGACTGTTGAAAAGAATGTACACCTTCAGGTAACTTTGTGTCAAACAGGAATTTTTTAAAAACAAAACAAACATTTGCACCTAAGGCTGGTTTCACACTGCCAGCACAGCCGTCTAGCAGGCTGTTCCAGCATAAAATGCCAGGATTCAGCTGAACACAAACTGTAGTGTGCAGCGGAATTTGTCCGGCTGCCTCTCGGCATGTTTGCCGTGCTGCGGCCGGATCTCCGGCGCTACCTATTATTGTGAATGAGGCCGGCCAGACTTCCTGCAGCACCAGTGTGAAACCTGCCTAATTCACAAAACCACCTTCTTTCAACTTTGCACCAAAGAGTGACTATTAGGCTACCTGCACACCTTCCGGTTTTCCACGCAAATTTTCGTGAGGAAAAGCCATAGCCTAATATAGTACAAGCAAAGTGAATGAGATTTGACAAATCTTATGTACACTTTTTTTCCCATGCGGAAACTGACTTGTCTTGCAAATTTAGAAATCCGCAGCACGTCAACTGTTTATGCGCTATTTTATGTGCTCATTTCAACCTTTGAAATGCAAAAGGGTGAGATCTGTGACATCCACATGAAATCCACAACAAAAAAACAAGAGACATGTTATTTTTGGTGCGGATGGGTGCAGAAACACACAGAAATCTGCACGAAAATCTGGGCAGAATCTGCACTCCTGTACACGTGGCCTTATCAAAATGGACAAAAATTCTAATTGGCAACTAAAATGCATAATCTAGCAGGGTCCTTATGCCAATAAAGAATAGCATGCAAAAAACTTTAAGGTGTGAGGAGTTTATACATACCACACACGTCTACATTCAATGCTGCATGTGTTAAAGAAATGCAAAACCTGCAGGAACGCACCACTTTTACATGCAAACATTTGGAATATGTGGTATATAATTTCCATCCCCCATACAAACTGTAATACTAATTAAAAATGATAAATTCCTAAACCTAATGTAATGCATATAAGGTAAAATATGGGTTCCCCTTATTATGAACCTCCTGCAATTGATCAGAAAATGAGTGCCGTAGCTCAGGTTCTGATGAACTGCGGGAGGTCCAGGTGCATTCATAACATGAGCTGAAAAAAGCCCCTGTATTAGACCTGTCTAAAAAGTGGTTGAATACTGTATGGTACTTGAAAATTATTTTTTATGGCAGCCCCAATAAGCAAAAATCTATTTACTGAATAATGCAAATTTTTTCCATCTGTCGGAAATATATTAGATTTTGGCTATTACTGCAGCATGTAACAGGTATCACTAGAGAAACAGTCTGTATATTTTACTCTATATTCTACTATCGGGTATTGAAAGGATAGGAACAGTGTAAGCATTATTGATTTTGTATTTTTATGCTGTGTCTGGTGCGACTAATTTGGCACTGTGATCCGGACGCTGGTAAATATCTGCGTCATGGCATCAATAAACAGCCTAATTAGGCGCACAGAGGTGATTAGATTAGCAAGCACTCATCTTCACACCCATTTTCTGGAAAAAAAAAAAAAAGAGACCCCCATGTGACTATCAAAGAGCAAGTATTCTCTCTGATTGATGGTTAAAAAGGGCAGAATCAAAAGAAGCACCCGCCCCGAAAGGGGCGACCCCACATCTCGGTGGCTTTCGGGGCGGGTGCTCTGCCTGTAGGCAGGGATAGAAGAGGGAATTGATAGGGACAGTAAGGCGTCTGTCCTAAGGGAATCGCCTTTGTTTTACTTCACGTCATCTGAGACTTCAAACCGTGAGTAAACAAAAAGATATCAAACATACCTCTATCCCGCTATAGGGTATATTTCTGTTTCTATATGTCTGGCAGAGATACTCGGTTTTTGACATGATTTATTTGTGAGGGATATCGCTTTTAAAGGAGTTGTTCGAGTTATTTTTTTGTTCTTTATATGTTACTAACTTGTCAGGTATAACAACTTTCCCATATACTTTGTGTTTCCAAAGCTGCTGGTTTCTCAGAGTTGACTCAGGGTCAAATGACCTGTGATGTCAGCTTATCTCTCTGGCTCTGTGATGTTTCGTGTACAAGCCTCAGAGTTCAGATAACAGTCTGTACACCAGACGTCACTGGCCACGCCCCCTTTCTTTGCCGCTGCTGCTATCTGCTCTCTCCCTGGATTCCTTCAGATAAAACATTAACCCCTTCAGCCAGAACACACTGAGGGTTCAAGGCTTTACAACAAATAGTAGCTGCAGCAGTGAGAGGAGACAAATGCTGGGCAAGGAGCTATAGAGGAATTGTATTGTACAAGAACAGGTAGGGAGAATTTCCTGTGTGTATCAGCAGTGTCATTGTACAGCTGGGACTTGTAGTCCTACACAAACAACATGCTGCTGAGTATCCCAGCAGGCAGACATGTCACTCAGTACTTGTATTCACTGCCTTTGCAGAGAAGGGGGGAGGGGCTGAGATTGTTATTACTGCATGTAAACAAAGGCCAGTAGAGAACCAGGGAAATGAGGAAATATAGATTTTTTTTTGCCTAAAACTTGCTGAACTTAGTTATATATTGCTACCCATCAGATTTACAGTGCTATATATTTTTTTTCATAACTTGGACAACCCCTTTCGATTAAAAGTTATATTTTAATTAGGGGAGGCTTCTTTTGTTTTTGCTATTTGATACTACCCTAGCTATATTTGCTTTTTTTAAGCATTGGCTCTATGGTTAAAAAGGGGTTGATAACATGCACAGATGTCCATGTTACCCTCTCCGTGGGGACATGTACAGTTACACAGGGAAAGACAATCTGTGTCTGTCCTCCATACAGCCCATCAGCATGTCCGCAGCATCCAGCAAATTTTGGCAGGATAGACAATCTGATGTTTACAGGAAAAGCCAGACTCTACATCTCTCACGTAGTCGATCTAATCTTTTGTTTCCCCAGAAGATGTTTACTGGTGGTCAGACAGCAGTACTATCCTGATGACATTGCCAAGTGAGAGCTCTGTATTATTTTTATTCTTTAATTTTGAAAGATCTTCCAAGGTACTAACAAAGTATCAATGCTAACTTGCCAATATTTTCTGTTGGAGGCCGCTGCTATTTGGCTGTAACATGGCTCCATATAAATATACATTGTGCCAAGAGCGAGACTGAATCAAAATAAAGCAGAGATCACTTTCCCAAACAGCTTTGTTCTGATAAGTATCTGTTCTTGCCACAAAATAGTATATCTACAGCTCCCTCACTAAGATGTAATAAGGTTGTCTTGAAGTTGAAATGGCCTTACGTTGTATCTGCAGACACCAAGATGACAACATCATAAAAGTGGCCAGCATAACCAGCTGGCTACTATCAGATCTCATCTTCTTTTTATAAAGAGTGTCATCAGTCTTCAAGCAATCTTGACAACAAGATACTTCCAAAGATCTCAGCTCATAGTTACTATGTCTCCTGCTATCAGTTGATTTCTATATCATGTAACAATGCAACGTACCTCTACTGGTGAATCCGGCATGTAAAGGGCTGCAGACATATCCTCGCAGTGAACTCCATGTAACAATGCAGCGGTAACCCGCTCCGGTGACATTTCACATGTCCACATGCAACGTACACATATTGGTGACACACATATAACATGCAGACATACCATACATACTTATGAACCTCCGGCATGTAACAATGCAGACATACTCCTTACTTGGTGAACTCCAGGTAACAATGCAGACATACCTCTACTTGGTGAACTCCATGTAACAATGCAGACGTACCTCTACTTGGTGAACTCCATGTAACAATGCAGGGACGGTACCTCCACTTGGTGAACTACCATGTAACAATGCAGACGGTACCTCTACTTGGTGAACTCATGTCAATGCAGACGTCCCTCTTTGGGATGCCTCCATGTAAACAATGCAGCATGCTGCGGTACTCTTGGTGAACTCCACGGTAACAATGCTTTCAGGACGCATTCCACTTGTTGAACAGTTTTGTCCCCATTGACAATGCAGGGACAAAACCTGAAGCTTTTTGGTGAACTCCATGTAACAATGCAGACGTAACCTCTACTTGTGAACTCCATGTAACAATAAAATGCAGACGTACCTGAACTAACAATGCAGGTACCTCTACTTGTGAACTCCATGTAACAATGCAGAACGTACCTCTACTTGGTGAACTCCATGTAACAATGCAGACGTACCTCTACTTGGTGAACTCCATGTAACAATGCAGACGTACCTCTACTTGGTGAACTCCATGTAACAATGCAGACGTACCTCTACTTGGTGAACTCCATGTAACAATGCAGAACATGTATACCTCTACTTGGTGAACTCCATGTAACAATGCAGACGTACCCTCCTACAATGTCTCTACTTGAACTCCATGTAACAATGACGTACCTCTACTTGGTGAACTCCATGTAACAATGCAGACGTACCTCTACTTGGTGAACTCCATGTAACAATGCAGACGTACCCTCTACTTGGTGAACTCCATGTAACAATGCAGACGTACTCCACTTGGTGAAACTCCATGTAACAATGCAGACGTACCCTCTACTTTGGTGAACTCCATGTAATGCAAGACATACGTACCTCTACTTGGTGAACTCCATGTAACAATGCAGACGTACCTCTACTTGGTGAACTCCATGTAACAATGCAGACATACCTCTACTTGTGAACTCCATGTAACAATGCAGACGTACCCATGGTGAACATGTAACAGACGTACCTCTACTTGGTGTAACAATGACGTACCTCTACTTGGTGAACTCCATGTAACAATGCAGACGTACCTCTACTTGGTGAACTCCATGTAACAATGCAGACGTACCTCTAACTTTGGTAACAATGAACTCCATGTAACAATGCAATGCAGACGTACCCTCTACTTGGTGAACTCCATGTAACAATGCAGACGTACCCTCTACTTGGTGAACTCCATGTAACAATGCAGACGTACCCAGACGTACCATGTAACTACTCTACTTGGTGAACTCCATGTAACAATGCAGACGTACCCTCTACTTGGTGAACTCCATGTAACAATGCACGCCTCTACTTGGTGAATTCCATGTAACAATGCAGACGTACCTCTACTTGGTGAACTCCATGTAACAATGTACCTCTACTTGGTGAACTCCATGTAACAATGCAGACTCTACTTGGTGAACTCCATGTAACAATGCAGACGTACCCTCTACTTGGTGAACGTCCATGTAACAATGCAGACGTACCCTCTTGAGTTCCAGATTCGGACAAAATGTTTCCATGAGATGTAGCTCTCAACAAGTGTGTCCGAGTTCTACTAGGCCTTCTCGGTGGCACTGCATGCGGAGGTGGCTGAGGAGCTGCTGGTGTAATTTCATCTTCTGTTTCTAGAGCAGGAAGCTTAGGCTTCTAGGAAATGAAATGACAGAGTTTAAACATATGCTGGAATCCCGCTAGATCAAAAGTACCGCATACAAGTAGTCTACAGGTAAAGAGAACCAATGGTGGGCTCAGGATCGGACAGGGAGCCTAGTATAGCTCAACTGCCCCTTCCAGCTGAGGGATGTACATAGCGCCTAAAAGAAAGAATATATTCACTACATGCTAAATTTCCTTATAACATGGTGGGTATAACCACAGATGCCTATGGAGAGATATGAATGAATATGACATTTTGATAAAGCTGCCCGGTCTTCATGGATTATTCCCATCTTGTATGGATTACATTTAACATTATTTTTATAACATTTTCAGGACAGTTGTATAGCACTGTAAAAATAACAGAGCACGGGCCTCCTGTTGTTCATACAGAAATGGAGAAAAGACCCTCTCTCCTAGACCCCAGTATCAAACACGGGAGCCTCTGCTGTAATTCTCCTTATCATTGAGCCTCACAGAAAGACTAATGTACTAAATCAGAGAATTTATTGTAGCTGGCGGTATGGACAATGGGAAGTCTGTGTTGCTTTATCACTGCCTAAGAAAATTGGCTTGTAAAATATAGAAGAAATTACTTTTTAAAAAATTAGCCATGCAAAACGTAAATTCGGATACAGTTATTATTAAACTCAGGACTATGTCCAAACTATTTTATGACACTAGGAACCTATATTTAGACGGCTGTTTCCACGGTCTGGCCTGCTTACTCTCTGCTACCTTCTAGAAACTTAATCATATATATTACATACATAGTATATACAAGAACTGAAAAACACCCACTCAATGACAGGCAGTGATAGGACTAGGCAGCCCCCTGCCTAGCGAAGGATCAAAATGGTAGGTTCATGTACCTACATCATATTATCTGCACATTAAGGCTGACACCTCTGGCGGGAGAACAAAAGGATGGAGCAAAAATATTCACTTCGCTCCAACCTTCTCTCCCCATCGTCTGTTGGGAGAGAGACAGGAGTGCCCCATACGCATTAGACTGTTGGCTGAACCTGCCTTTCTTAGCAGCATCTCCCTGCTGCCCAAATCAAAACATCTGGCTATGGGGAAGGGGGGCAGCCAATAGCAGGCCGCGATAGGGACGAGCCTTTCTAGCATCGAGGGTGACACTAGGGAGGCTCGTTCCCACCCGTCGCCAGATGTTTTGATCCAGGCGACGGGGAGATGCAGTTGCGGCCGTGTGGGCATAAGAAGCGGCGTGGGTGGCGGGGAGCCAGGTAAGTACAATCTGTGTGAAGGGCCAGGGCATTGGGGGGGCATTTGGGGGTTGGATAACCCATTTAAATATAAAATGACTGCCATATTAAAATACAATGCACTAAAATGCCTAATGGAAACACACACAGAAATCATCCATAATTATGGCTGGCTTCTCATACTGTAGACTTATCTTCCTTTATTTAAGAAATCTGTATAGATATTAGGCTGCAGTGAGATACTCACATGCGGTAAAGGGCTTAATCGTGTTCCAGACAACGGCCTCGATTCAGGAGATTCAAAGCTACAGGAATGCAGGCTAGGAAAAGAGAATAAAGATGGGATTGTACATGCCATGGATGAAAGTAGAAACGCTTTAACTTTTTGGTTATACAACATTTACATTTTACAGAAATGATTACAATGCATTAGGTGCCTTAGCACATTCCACATGGATTAATGGCGTAGCCTTAAAAGCAGAACAGTGCAACATTTCATTCTCCCTTTATGAAATATATTAGAAAAAGTTAAAAAATTAGTAAATACTAAGAAACAGATGAAGCAAGGCAAGGTTCAGGTGAATGTAGCACTCATTTTTATAATATAACCACCATAAAATACCATGTATACAAATAAATAAAGCCATGTATGACAACGTTTAATGAAAAAACTGCTACATATAAAAACATTAAGCTTGGAAGCTGTGGGGGCTGGTTACATGTAGTGTGCATGAGGCCTGGTACTGACACTAGTTTTATGTATTAGCTTCGGACAGTTTTCCATTTTCATTACATATACCTCAGGCTACTCAAGTGGTGCATGACAATTTTATTATAGAAAGAGGAAGTGAATGCATACATAAATATAGCACAGCGCTATGCAATATTTAACCAGTGTGGGGAAGTTACAGACCTTGTTATGGAACGTTTATCATGGATCTTTGACTAGAGTTTCACAAATCCAACCTATGCAACTCTTGTTAACAGCTGTTACTTGTAACTCCTGGGCCTCCATTAACAAATCTGTAATATCACCCCGAGGCCTTTTAAGGCCTCTTTCAGGCGAGCGGGTCCAGTGCAGAAAATATGTTCTGTGTGGGAGCGTGATTTCCTGTTGCAGACACTGCCCATTTCACAGGATCGCATGGCATGATAATGATTTATAATGCTGTGTGTCTCTACATGACCTTATTTCTACAGAATTATACTGACAGCTTTAGATCAGTATAATTCCGTCCTTAACGGGATTGTCTCACTTCAGCAATTGGCATGTATCATGTAGAGAAAGTTTATAAAACGCACTTACTAATGTATTGTGATTGTCCATATTGTCTCCTTTGCTGACATGATTCATTTTTCTATCACATTATACACTGTTTGTTTCCATGGTTACGACCACCCTACAATCCATCAGTGCCTATGCACGCTCCCATGGTCCCAGCCACTACAGAGGCCAGTGCTTTTTCCTATAGTGTGCAAGCACAACCACCATTGCTGGATTGCAGGGTGGACGTAACCATGGAAATGAGCACTGTATAATGTGATGGAAAAATGAATCCAGCCATCAAAGGAGGCAACAGGTATACTAAAAATACATTAGTAAGTGTCTTGTATTAACTTTCTCTACATGAGAAATGCCAATTGCTGAAGTGAGACAACCCCTTTACATGACAGAATTATGGCAGTATAATTCTGTAGAAGTAAGGTCAAGGACACACACAGTATTATAAATCAGTATACTGTCACGCACAACGAGCAGTGTCCATAACGGAGAATAATGCTTACACAAGGAACACAAGACACACTCGTCTGAATGAGGCATAAAGCTGGACCAGTGGTGACTGGCTGATCACCAGGAGGACTTCAATTTTAAAAAGACACTGCCTTGATTAGACAACTCCTTTCTTACAAAATCCTTCTCAGACTAACGGCTCATGCACACGAACATCCGACGGTCCGCACTGCAAAAAAAGAGATGTGCATGCGCTACTTTTTTGCAGTGCGGAGGCACGGCCAGAAAAACCACAGAAGCACACTGTAGTGCTTCTCTGGTGTTCCAATCCGTGCCTCCGTTCCGCATCTCTCGTATTGCGGTCCCATTGAAGTGAATGGGTCCGCGATCCGTGATACGCGCTGCACACGGCCGGTGCCCGTGTATTGCGGCCCCGGCGCATGCGGGCCGCAATACGGGCACGGGCCGGCACCGGTCATGTGCGTGAGCCCACACAGAGTTCCTTGATGAAACAATCCCTTTAAACAAGAGGATCAAATGTCTGTAGTTTGTGGTGGTCTTCAAAATTCTCTATAACATGAGACATACTTTCAAGATAAGATAAGATCATGTTTTAACTAGGGTACAGAATAGCTTCTTTGTGTTGTTTTATACATGCAACACATTCAATAAAAATATCAAATTTATAAAAACTAACACAGTTTAGTAACATCTGTTGTCATGGCACCCAAGGACCTAGTGAAGACCCCTAGGCCTGCCATTGTCATACTTCCATTACATTAGACGCAAGATGACATGCAGGCACAATACACTGCAACAGAGAAGCATTAGGAGAACTAAAATAAAAGCAACATTGTTGTTTAAACTCTAAACAAAAAAAACAATATTAAATATTCAAAAAAAAACCTCTTCCTATTATATTGTTGCATCCGTAAAGGTTCGAACTATTAAAGCCATAAGAACTGGGTCTATTTGGTCCAAAAGGAGCCTTTTCTTCTCCTTTCTTCGCATTTGAAGAATATAGTATAGAAAACATGCTTCTTATAAATATAGGTAGCTCAATGTTATTTACATATTCCGCGTCCACTTTACGGATGTAAAAACCTGGACCGATTTGCATCTGCAACGGTCAGAGTTCAGTATGTGTATTAGTGACTTCTCAACGTGATTAACCCTTTTTTGCCATCCACAATAAATGGTAAACTCCTTTTCCATAGGGGACAAAATATGCTAACAACACGGCTAAAAAAGTAATAAAAATTGCATGCGGTATGGAAAAAACACAAGCATTTTCTAAAGCATTTTTCTTTTTAATAAACAAAATCGGCACGACGCCCCTGTGTGAAGCGACCCGTAGGGCTAGTACACAAAGTTTTTTGGCGCCTATGTGCCGCGTGCTGTGCGGAAGCAGTGCCATGTGGAAAAAAGAAGCAGCATACTCTATACGGGCACAAAAACTGCTCTGCATTAAGAGGGGGAAAAAACGTGCTGTATGCTATGTACTCGTCGTGCTTTTTCTGTGGGGTTGTTGCGCCAGATCCGCAATCAAAACTAGAAGCAAAAATGCGGATTCGTATTGAAGCTTACACTCCAAAAGACAAGCAAAAAGGGATCAAAAACCGCACCAAACCTGCACATAAAAAAACCTGCTTTTAAAATCAGTGTGAATTCCACACTGCATGTTTTCAAAATCCACCGAGTGAACATACCCTAACCCTCTGCACTAACCCTAACTAAGCTCACCTTGTGTTCGGGCCCCTCCTAGGTTTGTTCTTCTAACTTTTTACCCTGGTGGTTCTTACTGGATGTCTTCACCAGGCTACAGGGAAAATGGGTGGTCCAGTACGGCTTTCCACATGACTGCCTATTTTCCTATGACAAACTACAGTTCCCAGACGCTAATACGCACTGTCGACTTATTCCGCCAACTTCTTTTTAATATAAAATCTGAGATTTTTTCCCTTCTCGTCACTTTTTAATGTAAAAAAAGTGGGTTAAGTGGAAAGAGCCATTGCTGACAAATTCTAAAAACAGATACCCCAATCTTATGCAGAGTTCACATCACCGCTATTTATCCGTTCTTGTGATCCATCAGAAGAAAAGAAAAATAAGGAATAAAAACGGACCCTGTGCATCAGTTATGCACAATTGGCATCTATTGGAGCAATTTCAATCTGACATCTGTTTTTTTTAGACTTAAAAAAGGTCTTCCATGCAGTACTTTTTTCAGTCTAAAAAAACGGCTCTCAGGCAGAAATGGCTTAAATGGATGCCAAATGTGCAAAGGATCAGTTTTTTTTTTTACAGGATCCGTTTTTTTCCTTATTTTTCTGCTCTCCTGATGGATCAGGAGAAAGGAAAGCTAAACAGTCACGCAAACTCTCCCTTAATAAATCCGCCCCATTGAGTTCATGAACTGGAGCATTGTTCATTTCAACACTAAAGTGAATTTCTGAAATAAACATGACTAGCTATCTCGCACAGAAAACAAGAACATGTGGGAGTTCTAGTAATATCAGAAATTACTAAACTGAAACCATATGCTTTAGTAAAATAACAACAGATCTCTGAGACGCTTTCGCTCCGCAGTTGGCACAGCCGTTCGTTGTTTGCTCCTCGTGGATGACACTGAAAAGCTGTGATTTATTTTCCTGTAAAGTACTTGTGACTACTACATACCAAAGGAAATGAATGTGAAAAGTCAAACTAAAATTCACCTTTGACAAAAAAACTAAGTAAAATCTTCTCAATTATTTATCACAACTGGTACAATGGAAAACTAACTTAGTTGCCCATAGAGACCAATCAGATTTCACCTTTCATTTTTCAGAGTTCTGCGAAAAAAGAATCAATCCGATTGGTTGCTATGGGCAACTAAGCTAGTTTTCCTTTGTGCCAGTTTTTAAGAACTCTCTATATGTACTGAGAAAGAAAAAGGATGAGCAAGGAAAGAGTTGCGGTTCTGTGTAGTGACCAATAAAAAATAACGTTTCATGACTCGACCTTATATTTTAAAAGTGATTTAATGCTCTCTAAAGCCATTCAACGGCCTAGAGGGGGAACAATTATCATCATGATCTGTGTGTTGCATTGCATAACCACCGTCCATTAGCTCATGAGCGATATAAAAGGCTTTTATGTACAATGAGTAGGCAAGGAGGGAGTAAATATCGGGTGGTGCATCAGTCTAACAATGGTCCCACCACACTTTTGTCTTCATGGTATGATGCTTGTTTCTAAAACCCAAGGCTAATTGGGAAGTGGTGCATGATGGAAGAACAGAAGTGGGACATTGTCCTTACACGACACAGTGTGAAGGGAAGAAAGAGCAAAATAGGAAAAAGACAAAAAAAATCCATTAAATAATGTTTCACTGATCATAAAGGGGAGAAAGTTTAAGATTTTTTTCTTAAAACTTCTGTACCCTTTATAAATTCTGAGTTCCTCACTGGTCGGTCACAGCCACATGTAAGGCCCCTTTCACACAAGCAAGTTTTCCGCGCAGGTGCAATGCATGACGTGAACACATAGCACCCGCACTGAATCCTGACCCATTCATTTCAATGGGTCTGTGTACATGAGCGTTTTTTTTAACGCATCAGTTCTGCGTTGCGTGAAAAACGCGCCATTTTCTATATTCTGCGTTTTTCACGCAGCCCTGGCTCCACAGAAGTAAATGGGGCTTCAGTGAAAAACGCATTGCATCCTGAAGCAAGTGCGGATACAATGCGTTTTTCACTGATGGTTGCTAAGAATGTCATTTGTAAACCTTCAGTTTTTTATCACGCATCAAAACGCATTGCACCTGCGCGGAAAAAACTGAACAACTGAACGCAATCGCAGACAAAACTGACTGAACTTGCTTGCAAAATGGTGCAAGTTTTCCGGAACGCTCCCTGAACGCATCTGGACCTAATCCGTCACGCTCATGTGAAAGGGGCCTAAAGGTTGCGGCCACATCCCAGGCCAAACACAGCTTTTACACTTACATTTTATGCAGTACAACTTAGTAGATGATATAGCTATATGACCTTGTTATGTGTCTGCTTCTATTCCCAGAATGACGTAGACCTTTGCAGATGAACAAATAGTTCTTAACAGTGGCACCACTTAGCTGAGCGGCCGGGTACTGGGGTTGGGCTGCCTCACCATATGTTTCCAGTACTACACAGTCAGCTCTCAGCCTGTCCTGCTGTATCACTGTTGGTTTCTATGAAGCTACTCTCACCACATACTCTTCCTCTTCCAAGTGTTGTAAATGGTACATACATTGCTTTCAGTGATGGATCCGTTTTTTCTGTTTTTATGACTGGACACAAAACCGCAGCTTGCAGCCCGGTGGTGTCCGGTCACACAACGAAATGGTGCCGGACCGGATGACATCTTGTAGCCTCCTGAATGGATCTATAATATGGTATACTTCATTTCTATCAAGTATTTCTTATTTACCCATATGACAACTAGAGAATAACATCTTCCTTCAAAACTATAACAGGATGCAGCATGGGTAAACAGGCATGTGATCATAATCACACACATAAAAACTCTGGAATAAAAGATATTGCAAAATAGTGAAGATTAGTCAGCATTTTTTAGGATGGATAAAATATGAACAAAAACAACTGAAGAGAGCACTAACCTGAATGAGGAAGGGGGTCTGTTGTCTGGTGTCCTGGATGATAAAGGACCAAACAGTTTTCTTTGATCTTCTCTTGGCGTGAAAGGTCTTTTGGTTTTCAGCGTCCGAAGAGAGTTTCTGGCTTCATTTATTATCTCTGCACTTGTCTTCTGGACAGAATTGGGGGGTTTATAAAAAGGGTCTGATCTCTTATCACGGGAGGAATGCATCTTCTGTAAAGACTTTGCTTCTTCCATCCGCTCACAATAAGACCATCACCAGTACCACCAGCTAAAAGACAATAAACAGCGGAGAAATGCACTTCCAGGGAGAACGGCCTCTACAGTTACAGATAATACCAACTGAGGGAGAGTTTGAGCCACTTCCATCTTGCATGCAGTACTAAAACAACGAATCTCAGACCGAAATGGCTCAAACGGATGCCAAATGTACAACAGGAGCCAAATTTTTTTATTTTTTTTACAGAATGCTGTTGTTTTTTTTGTCTGTGTGTTGGGTCTCATATGAAATATTTAAAGTTTTATCAAAACTGAGTAACCCTTTAACAGGTGCTAATTGCATTGCATTCTGGGAGATGCAGCTGCTTGATTGTCTCATGTGAACTGAGGCCAGTCCACTAAAGGGGTAAAAATTCCTCAGGTAAGTGAGTAAAAAAGGTTTGTGGTATAACCCCTATAAAGCGAATCTGTCCTTTCAAACTGTTTGCACAGACACATTGGGGGTCATTTATTATACTGCAACTTCGCCCCGCTCACGCCAGGTCTAAAATAGTGGGCGTGGCATGGGTGGTGAAAGGGACGGGTCGGCAGGCCAGTCTAATTTACCATTTTCTACGTCTGTTTCGGTGTGAAATGTGCCCCATAGTGGGTCAGTTACTAACCAGAAATAAGCCTATATGGGTGTGGCAGGCCTGTCTCATTCATCATTTTCAAATGGTCTCAGTGTAAGGCCTCATGCACACGACCGTATGTATTTTGCGGTCCGCAAAAAATACAGATGCCATCCGTGTGCATTCCGTATTTTGCGGAACGGAACAGCTGGCCCCTAATAGAACAGTATTATCCTTGTAAAGTGATGCGGACAATAATAGGACATGTTCTATTTTTTTGCGGAACGGAAATACGGACATACAGAAACAGAATGCACACGGAGTACCTTCCGTATTTTTTGCGGACCCATTGAAATGAATTGTTCCGTATACGGTCCGCCAAAAAAACGGAACGGACACAGAAAGAAAATACGTTTGTGTGCATGAGGCCTAAGACAGCTGTCTTACATTTATAAGCAGCGGATACACCAGCTATAGGGGTTAATAAAACCCCCATAGTGTCATGCCTGCTCTGCCACTCCTCTGCAGGCAGTACCATCAGTGTCCAGTTGTCAGGGCAACTAGGCCGACCAATTAGATGTTCTTTTCTGTGGCCATCCCCTCCATTGCTGCTTTTATGGACAGGCAGTGGTAAAGAAACGGTGGAGGGATTTACCACAGAAAAGAGTGGAGCTTGGGTGCAACAAGAGCAATGGCAACCCCTCATTGCACCAAAGGCCTACTTTTCATATTAAGAAAAAGTATGATAACTCGGGAACGGGGCCTCGGATCAACAAAAGAAACACAGCATTTTATTCAGGAGAACTACAGCCATGTGTCTATGCAAAGAGTTGGATAGGGAGGTGTCAGTGACAGATTCGCTTTAAGGCTAGGGCTACACGGTCACACTGGTCGCGGGGCAGCTGTTGCGGCCAGGATCGCTGAGTAGCGGTGATCCCATAGAAATGGATGGGATCGCAGTGGCAGTCGCCAGAAAACCATCACAGCTGGATTTCTTGCAACTGCCGCAGCAATTGCATTCATTTCTATGGGATCACCGCTACTCAGCGATCCTGGCCACGACAGCTGTCACCATGTAGCCCTAGTCTAATCCCACATGTATTTTGGGCCTCAATGACCAGATCTTTTTTTAACACCTCTGTAATTAGACACCTTGGCGATCATGTGATTATTGGCGATCATGTGATCACATTATTACTGCTGCCTATGTTGTTTGCACTGAGTTTATTGAGTACTGCCTATACAGAGATCGTGAGGGGAAAAACAGTAAGGAAAAAAAAAAAGCATTTTTGCCTCCTCTACTAGGTGCCTGACTGTTTCTGACCTGCGGCTGCGCAATTCTGTGCACACAAACATATTTTCTTTCTGTGTCCCTTTCGGGTTTTTTTGTATGCGGAACCATTCATTTCAATGGGTCCACAAAAAAAACAGAAGTTACTCCGTGTGCATTCCGTTTCCGTATGTCCGCTACGCAAAAAAATAGAACTTGTCCTATTATTGTCCGCATTACGGACAAGGACAGAACTGTTCTATTAGGGGCAGCTGTTCCGTTTTTGCAGACTGTAAATTACAGTACATACGGTCGTGTGCATGAGCCCTAAACCTGCCATAAAACACATACTGACCTGTATATTTATTCATCTACTAAGAGCTGATCTTCTGTGACATCCACGTGGTTTAATGTTCAAAATGAAAGGTACTGCTGTGGTGAGACAGCCTTTAACCCCTCAACTGCTTTATGAGCAGCCTATTTTGGACCTTTAGGTCCATTTTTTCATTGTCATATTCCATAAGCTATTACTTTTTTGATTTCTCCATTAATGTAGCTTTACATGGGCTTGTTTTTTGTGGCTCTGGGAGTCAATAAAAAGGGTTTTCCCTTTTCCGCAGTAAAAAAAAAAAAAAAAAAAATACATCCTCCGATACTCTGTTACACTATTTTCACATCTGCGTTTTTGCTGGATCCGTCATGGAACACCAAAAACGCTTCCATCATGATCCTATGACAGATCTCAATAGCCGAAAGGAAAAGCGCATATGTGAAAGTAGCCTTACAAACATCTCTCTTATGGATTTAATCCAGAAACACAATTTGGAATCTACAAGGCACATTTCTTCTAAGACTCTCCCACAAGTGACCTTTAGCACCTGGTTAGAAACCATTTTGAAAAGATATTAGCGTATGACTGGTTACTATGTCTGATGTTACATACATCATCAAATGGGAGGAGGAATTATGACAGTGTCGGGCCCTGAGATACGATTTATTCTTCCTCATTCAAAATACAGGAAAATTCCTTTATATTACTAAGCAGGTGGTATAAAATGCTGACGCTTCTCCATAGTGCTTGTGTCTGAAAATGTCACTGATACATTTATGACCTCTGTACTATAGTGCCGTGTTATAGGAAGCAGCTATGTATCATCTGTTCTGCGGTATCTCTTTCTAGTAATAATAATAATGAGAGTTAAAAAAAAATAAAATAACATTTAAAAAAATGCTGGCAACATAAAGTAGACATATGGTAAATATTCATTAATAACTATTTTTTTTATTAATAACTCTCTGTCTTAAAAGCAGAGAAATGAAAATGTAGAAAATGGCAATTTTTTCAAATTTTCTGTAACTTTGGAATTTTTTTAATAAATAAAGATAAAACATATCAACCTAAATGTACCACTAAGGCCTTGTTCACACTTCAGTTATTTGATCAGTTATTTCCATCAGTTATTGTGAGCCAAAACCAGGTACGGGTCAAAAACACCAAACAGGTGCAGATCTTTTCATTACACCTTATGTCTGTGTAGCCTCCACTCCTGGTTTTGGCTCACAATAACTGATGGAAGTAACTGATCAAATAACTGAAGTGTGAACAAACCCTAACAGGAATTACAATGTGTAACGGAAAAAAAGGTCTGTGAATGGCTTGGAGAAGTAAAAGCAATCCAAAGTTATTACCACATAAAGTGATACATGTCAGATTTGCAAAATTAGGCTAGGTTCTTAAAGGGGTTGTTCTGTTTCCTCAGCATAGGTCATCAATATCCAGGCAGCTCAGCCGATCAACTTTATGAAGAGAACGCAGTTCTTGTACAAGCGCTGCCTTCTCTTCACTGTTTACCTGCTCCCTGTCGACATTGCAGAGGCAGAGCAGCGTAATTACAGCGCCTCCGTCCCATGCAAGTGACTAAGACAGAGCCACTGTAAATACGCTGTTCTGCCTCTGCAATGTACACTGGGGAGCAGGTAAACAGTGAAGAGAAGGCTGCGCTTGTACAAGAACTGTGTTCTCTTCCAAAAGCTGAACAAACGCCATAAACAAACGCTTTTGTGTCCTGCTTTTCATGGAGCTTCAGCTGACATTTGGAGCTGGGGTTTTTACTGCAAAATATTAACAAAAAGCACTGGAGCAAAAAGAAACGCAAAAGTGCCGAAAAAAACGCCAAAAACGTTGCCGTTCACGTGGCATCATTTCCTGCTGGCAAAAATTCTGGTGTGAAAGCGAGACCGTTCCAAGACGCCAACATGTCCTTTCTTTTCTCAGTGTCTGCAAGTAGAAGCGGCTGTCGTCTGCTGACAGTTTACCTCCATTCAGTCTCAATGGCAAAATCCACCATGTGAACAAGGCCTTAGGGTGAGTTCACACAGTTTTTTTTCTGTGCCAAAAAATACAATGCTGAATCCACTTAAAAACTGCACCTTTTTTGGCGTGGTTTTTGATGTACCAGTGAAATCAATGGGAGGCGGACTGCACGTTCTCTGTGCGGATATAGGTGCAGAATATGTGACACAGAAACTCTGTCTGAAGTAGGTTTTGTTACTGTGGCGTCAGTGGTTGGCACACCTTTGGAGGCATCTGTGGCTGCCCCCTCAACCATTCTGGGGGCACAATGGCAGCTCCCCCAACTGTTATGTTGGCATCTGACTAACATAGGGTGAACTGTAGCTGCCCCTAGGCATCTGGCTATCACAGGGGCATGTGTCTGGGTCGTTTCATTTCTAAATATCGGACTGTGTGCAGTAATAAACACAAATCTCAATGATACACCTTAGGAACACTGGTGATTACTAAGTTATACAGAGCAACTGGCCACCAAATTAAAGTTTCAGTCAAATTCGCTATGATGGTGAATAATTCAGCAGCAGCTCCAGGGGCACAATGCGCTGGCAGAGCACGTGCATCAATATGTAATGTGACGTGCCCAGACAGCAGCGTGACAGGTCTCCATGGTAACCAACACTTCCCCCGCTTACAAATCAGGCCGCTCACTACAGCTACGAGGCCACAGAGGCGGCAGGCATTGTGAGAAGACCGATCCACCACACCGGCAAAACTCACCTCGGTGCAGAACGATAACCGACAACTGTGTAACTTGTGGCTGCCGCCGTCTCCACACAGCAGGGCAGCACTGCGCCTGCGCGCTGGCCGGACGAGAGGGGCGGAGTCTGCTGTGTTGTTGTTACCTGTTGTGAGGAGGGGGACGGTGACCGGGATCTGGTGTGAAATCCTCCAGGAGTCAGGAAGTCCTGACGAAAGCTATGTGTGAACACGCTTCTGGATTTTCAACTTTATAGTCAAAAACACTGAAGAAGGGAACGTCCCTCAAATCTGTGATGGTTTAAGGAATAGGGGGTGTATTTTGCAGCTGTTCTTCAGACGCGTTATTGATGCGACTTCTTCCTATGATATTTTTGGAAGGGCACACTATAATACAGGCTTTGTGGTGTGAAACCCCCCTCAAGAAAAACAATACAGCAAGAAAAAAATGGCTCTTAGAAAATGGCATTGCAAAAACATGATTTTGTTTTAGAAAATGCTTTGTGTAAAAGTGGTAAATCATTAAAAAAAAAACTAGATAAAATTGGTGTCTCTGTAATCGTACCGACCAGCAGAATAAGGATAACGTCATTTTTCCTGACCGATGCATGCCGCAATAACAAAGCCCAAAAAGTTTATCCTGCTTTCCAAAAAGCGAAATAAAAAGTGACCAAATAGTCGTATGTACCCCAAAATAGAACCAATGATTATGGCAACTCATTCCCCAAAAAATAAGCCCCCACACAGCTCCGTTGAGAGAAAATTAAAAAAACGTATGGTTCTTAGAGAATGGCTGAACTACCACCTCAGAGGCTGCTCAATAGCAACATGGCGACCATAAACCAATCCATCAAAATCTTCACTACAAAGGCTAAATGGCGGTCTTTCCCTTCTAAACCCTGCAGTGTACCCAAACAGCAGTGTACGTCCACATTTATGGCATTTCAATACCCAGTAGAACCTGCCTAAAATTTTGAAGGGCACAGTCTGCCTCAGATGATACATGCTGGGCACAACATACTGGGCACTGAAATGTGATATCTGTGGAAAACTTTACTTTGCACGATCTGCTGTGCATTACCGTATTTTTCCGCTTTATAAGACACACTTTTTCCCCCAAAAGTGGGGGGGGAATTGCAGTGTGTCTTATAAAGCGAATACTAGTGAGCGCTTCCATTATGGAAGCGCTCACTAGTATGTATTAGGTGCCAGGAGCGGGGAAACATACTTACCCTCCTGCGCTGCAGCTCCGCTCTGGATCCTGCGCTTCTCTGCTTTCTCTGGCGGGCGCTCCACTGTCCTGACCGCGTACAGCGTCAGGAAGTAGTGCGCGCACTATGACCTGATGCTGCACGTAGTCAGGTGACAGTTCAGTGCCGGCAGGAGAACACAGAGGAGCGCTGGAGCGGAGCCGCGGCGCAGGAGAGGTGAGAGAGGTTTTTTATTTTATCCTATTAGTGGGCTAATATGGCTGCACAGTGGGCTGATCTGAGGTCTGATGGGGGCACAGTGGGCTAATATGGGGGGCAGAGTGGGCTAATACAGGGGCTGATGGGCTGATCTGAGGCCTGATGGGGTTAGAGTGGGCTGATATGTGGGCTGATTTGAGGTCTGATGGGGCAGAGTGGGCTGATATGGGGGCTGATGGGCTGATCTGAGGTCTGATGGGGGTACAGTGGGCTGATCTGAGGTCTGATGGGGGCACAGTGGGTTAATATGTTGGCACAGTGGGCTAATCTGAGGTCTGATGGGGGCATAGTGGGCTGATATGGGGGTGATGGGCTGATCTGAGGTCTGATGGGAGTCTGACATGGAGGGTTGATGGGGTTCTGACATGGAGGGCTGATATGGGGGTCTGATGTGATGTCCTGAAATTTATGGGGGGTCTGATATGAGGTGTGATGAAAAATATTTTTTTCTTATTTTCCTACTCTAAAATCTGGGGTGCATCTTATCATCGGGTGCGTCTTATAAAGCGAAAAATACGGTAATTTTTCATTTTCACTGCGGTGTTTCCAAATTCTGTGAAACACTTGTTGGGCCAAGATGCTCACTGCACCACTTGAAAAATTCCTTGAGGGATGTAGTTTCCAAAATGGGGTCACTTGGGGGCTTCCACTGTAGGGGTACTTCAGGGTGTCTTCAAATGCGACATGTCACCTGAAAATTATTCAATTGAAATCTACTCACTAAAAAGCTATATGGTGTGCCTTCCCTTCTGAGTTTTGCTGTATGCCTACACAGCAGTTTATGACCACATATAGAGGGTTGTCATATACAGGACAAAATGTTTAACAAATAGTGTGGTGCATTTTCCCCTGTTACTCCTAAAGCGACATTTTCTTGTAAAATACATAGATTTTCATTTTCCCGGGCAGGTGTTTCTAAATTCTATGAAACACCTGTTGGGCCACAATGCTCAATGCATCCCTTGAAAAATTCCTTGGGGGGTGTAAGTTCCAAAATGAGGTCACATTTGGGGGGCTTCAACTGTAGGGTACCTCAGGGTGTCTTCAAATGCAACATAGCATCCAAAACGTATTCTTGCAAAATTTTGTTGTTAATCCTTGCTGTGGTACAGAAAAACTGATAAAAATAGAAAATCTGAAAAAAGTGAAATTTTGACATTTCACCTCCATTTTCCTTTAATTCTTGTGGAATATCTAAAGGGTTAACAAAGTTTATAAATCAGTTTTGAATACCTTAAGGAGTGTAGTTTCTAAAATGGGGTCATTTACGGGTGGTTTCTATTATATAAGCCCCTCAAAGTGACTTCATAACTGAACTGGTTACTTCAAAAGTAGGTTTTGGAAATTTCCTTCAAAATTTTAAAAATTGCTGCTAAAATCCAAAGCTTTCTACCCTCTTAAATAATGAAATAAAATGACATTAACAAAGTGATGTCAACCTAAGTAGAGATATGTTAAGTAATAACTATTTTATGAGGTGTCACTATCCATCTTAAAGGCAGAGAAATTCAAATTTCAAAAATTTCGAGCTGCTCCCTCCAACACCAGATGTTTTCATCCGCGCATGGAGAGAAGTAGCAGCGGCTGTGCAGGGAGCCAGGTAAGTAGAATCAGTGTGAGGGGCCCGGGCATATGGGAGGGCATTTCTGGCCTCGGATAACCCCTTTAAAGTTCATTAGAGAGGACCTGAAAAAATGGGTCTTCTCCTTTCTATCCTAAGTAGAATCCACACAATAAAAAGGTGGTTCTTCCTTTTATACACTAACTATTTGGATCACTACAGATCCCCATATTTGAATATCAGAAACTATAATCCCCTTACTGTTTTGCCAGAGTGGAGCTGCAGCAGTGGGAAAAGTAGCTACCAGGAGGGGGAAGGCTGCTTTAGATGCTGCTACCTCCTGAATGGTAGGAGCTAGAAACATGCAACTGGTCTTGTTTGAAAGCAGACATTCATAGCTTTCAGAAAAACCAAGCAATATGTTCAGGACAGAGAAAGATAGAAATCGGTGATCACTGATAGAAATCGGGATGCTGTGAATGCAGCTGAAAGTGAAAGTAAAAACAGGTTTCCCTCACGATTATTCCCAACTTGATTTCTAACAGTGATTTCTCCTCTGTTTCTTGGACTTTAGCTGTCATTTTGGTCTTGACTGTCAGCTTTCAGACAAGACCAGTTGCATGTTTCTAGCTGCTACCATTGAGGAGATATCACCATCTAAAGCAGTCCTCCCCCCTCCAGTTAGCTGCTTTTCACACTGCCTGAGCTAGACTCGGGCAAAACAGTTAGGTGGTTAAAGGATGTGACCCACTTCATCTGGTCAGGGAGACACCCCCAGAGTGAAAACTCAGTCACTAATGGTTATTTACATCAATTATACTCCTATGGCAAGAGTCATCTTCCATTCTTTGAAGAGTGCTGGCGTGATCTCTCATATCTACAGTGAGCCTAACAAGTCACCAAAGATTAGTATGCTACTTAAATGGGGGGAAGACATATCATTAGGGCTGAAACGATAACTCGATGTAATCGAGTAATTCGACACAAAAAAATCCTCAATGCAAATTTTTTGCATTGAGGATTCGTTTGTGTCATGTGACCATGGAGCGGGAGTGAAACACTTACTATTACAGCTCTGTGGTCACCTGCCGGCCCACATCGTGCTGCACTGTATTCTGACACATCTTCAGGACATAGTGCACGTAAGCGTGGACTATGACCTGATGCTGTGTGACGTCAGGACAACAGTGCAGCGCGTGGAGAAGAAGTTGGACAAGCTGTGGAGCGGTGCTCCTACAGGAGAGGTAAGTATTTTGTTTCACAGGCACTGGGGACATAACTAGGAGCGGGAGATGGTGACACTGGGGGGCAGCTGGTAGCACTGGGGGGCAAGCTGATGGCACTGGCGGGCAAGCTGATGGCACTGGGGGGAACCTGATGGCACTTGAGGGACAGATGGTGGCACTGGGGGAAGCTGATGGCACTGGGGGGCAAGCTGATGGCACTGGCTGGCAAGCTGATAGCACTGGGGGGAAGCTGATGACACTTGAGCGGCAGCTGATAGCACTGGGGTGAAGCTGATGGAACTGAGGGGGCAGCTGATGGCACTGGGGGGAAGCTGATGGCACTAGGGGGGAGCCTGATGGCATGGGGGAACCTTATGGCATGGGGGGAAGCTAATGGCACAGGGGGGTGATGACTTTTTATAAAGAAAAACATTCTTTTAACTATTTTTTTGTTATTAGAGTAACCGATTAATTGTTGGATTAAACAATAGAATACTTGATTACAAAAATAGTCGATAGCTGCAGCCCTACATATCTTGTCAACTATCAATTCAAAAATGGCACCACTGCAGTTAATTCATTAGTAAAAGCAGTTGGCAAGTCTTCTTAGTTGAAATTGCTTTCAAAGTACATACTTGTCTTCATGCAGCATTCCTATCGGTATCACCCATGTATTTTGGTGGTTGTGGATCGTTGGGCACAATGTATTATATGTGGTGGTCCTGACCTATACTTAGCAATTTTTGGTCTTCAATATGCAACCATCTGGTTACCTACTGGGAGACAAATCGACTGCCATGAAATACGCAATGTTTAAAATGACACTAGATGTTATTGGCAGCCGCCCTCCACATAGCAGTTATTTGGAAATTGCCTGATTTCTCATTTGCTGTCAGCTATCTATGAAAAGATCGATGCTGACTCTGGCTCTGCGATAAGGTATGACAGACTTGGTTGTCCTCTTCCCATTCCTCCAACTTTTGTTATTATATTCGATACAGATGCAAGGTGTCATTTTCAATGAGGGACTTTTGAAACTAGAAAGTATATCTTAAAAATATATACATTTATTGGGGTGTAAGTTGTATTAAAAAAAAGTAAAATAGATTAAAAAAAATATAGCCCGACAAAACTCATATGACCCAGATTATGCCTCTACATATATTAGGGGATATGCTCAATGTTATGACCTTTGTCAACACAACTGCAGCCATAAAAGTTTGGGCTGATCCACATTCTGTGCCATGTGACAATTAGTTAAAGTGTAACTGTCATAATTTTTTTTTTATTTTAGTGATGTATAGCGGCAGTGATGTTAACAATTTTTGTAATATACTTTAATTACTGAAATCATACATTTCTATTAGAAAAATAGCTGTAAAGTGGCCCATTTTGAGCCTTAGCAACGCTCCTCATATGTTTACATAACAGAGTCAGTGTGGAGCAAGTCTCCACTGTTATGTAAACAGAAGACCGAGGAGCGTTGCTAAGGCTCAAAATGGGCCACTTTACAGCTATTTTTATAGTAGAAATGTACGATTTCAGTAATTAAAATATATTACAAAAATAGTCAGCATCACTGCCCCTACACATTACACAAATAAAAAAGAATGGCAGTAACACTTTAAGATCTGTGTGTAATCTTATTATATTATAAGCCTCACAAGTAATCAAGCAGCCACAGGAGAGACGATACTGAGGCATTTTTTTATCTTCTCAGGAGCAGTTCCGCCTCCTGTTTTCATGCAGTGATCAATGAGACTTTCTAATGAAGGCTGAACTGCTGTCTCTAATGTATGGTTCATGTCACATGTGGTAAAAATTTGGTGTGCATGCTGGAAAATTCTCCCAACGTACAGTACATTACTCTGATTCTGCAATTTACAGAAATACCTCATATGTGGTGGTAAACGTCTCTATGGGTTTGTGGCAGTGGTCAGAAGGAAAGTAGAGCCATACGGACCACTGCAAAAATACGGTCGTGTGAATGGGGCCTTAATGCCCATAGGCTACCATTAGAGAGATGCATGCTAAAAAGTGTGTCCTTTTTGCTTATATTTGGCTGGTATATGTTGATATAATTTTGCCTCAACTGTATTGAAAAGTCACTATGCTTTTTAATACAGCTATGTGGAAAGAAGTATACTGTATGATACATGTTTTAATGAGAATCAATGTCCTGTGTGCAACTGTAAAGGCATACAAATAGACTAAAGGTGGTGTGAATATAGTCTAAGACCCAGAACAGCTCTGAATGTGACAAGTGTCATCCAGCAGGACAGTTGGAATGTGCAAAAGAGGCTGCATTGTCAAAACCTAACGTAAAAAAATAATGCACCCAGATAGAAATGTCGGATCATTGCAAAACTTTGTATGCCGTTATGTCTCAGGCACAGGGGCGGACACAGACAGCAGAGTGCCACTGTGCAAAGATTGTGCCTGGGCCCCCCCACGCCAAATTTTCAACTTAACCTATTCCCTCCTAACATTACATACAGCAATACAAAAAATAGGGTGAGGCTACTTTCACACCTGAAGCACTACGATCCGGCTGGACACAAACCACAGCATACAGCAGTTTGTGTCCCGCTGATTCTCAGCACTTTTGTCAGATTGTGGCCAGATCTCTGCCTGACCCCCTTTATAGTTAATGGGGCCTGCGGGCATTCTGCATCCAGCAATGCCGGAGCCGGTGAATTCCAGCAGGCTGTTCTCTGCTAGAACAGCCTGCCAGAATCACTAACGCAGATGTGAAGGTAGCCTAATACAGGTCCACATACCTCTTACATCCAGTGATGTTGTCTTCTTAGATGTAGACGTTCTCTGTCCTCATCTTCTCCTTTCAGACAAGACCGCCATGATGATTTCTTTCAACCATCTCTTCTTTCTGCGGAGTTTCACAGAGAGACATCTTAGTTTCCTACTTTTCCATCATCCTCTCACCTTCTGAACACCCCATCCTGCTACCTCTAATACGGAGACGCTGTGCTCCCCAATACTACACTGCAGAAACGATCCCCCTGAAAATACTAGTACCACATAGATAGCGCCCCCTTCAATAATTATTGGCACAGAGTGTCCTAAAATATAACTGCACCCAGGAAACAGTGTACCTGACACTAATAGTGTAAACATAATGTCCCCAAAAATAATGATACAACAAATGCCCTGTTGTGTGGCAGTAAAAAATACCTCCTCTTAGTGCCCCCAGTGGAGCCAATGTCCCTATAGAGCCCTCATAATGTGTGTCAGTGCCCCTATTGTGTGCCCAAAAAATCCTCTTAGTGCCCCCAATTAAGTTAAGGTCCCCATAGCGCCCCATAATTTGCACCAGTAAAGAATACTCTTTATAAAGTGCCCCTATAGTGCTCCTCCCCGTCCCATGATGCCTGACATAATGTGCCAGTATAAAATGCTCCTATAGAGTGCCACAAGTAGATGGCCCGATAATGCTCCTCTTTTTATGTGTGCCAGTATAAAAAGCCCCTATATAATGCACTCCAGTAGATGCCCTCATAGCGCTCCTTTCCTTCCATGTGTGCCAGTATATAATGCCCCCTTGTACATGCCCCCATAGTGCCAGTATATAATGCTCCCTTGTAGATGTCCCCATAGTACTCCCTCCATCTGTGCCAGTATATAATGCCCCCTTGTAGATGCCCCCATAGTGCTCCCTCCATCTGTGCCAGTATATAATGCCCCCTTGTACATGCCCCCATAGTGCCAGTATATAATGCCCCCTTTCTAGATGCCCCCATAGTGCTCCCTCCATCTGTGCCAGTATATAATGCCCCCTTGTAGATGCCCCCATAGTGCTCCCTCCATCTGTGCCAGTATATAATGCCCCCTTGTAGATGCCCCCATAGTGCTCCCTCCATCTGTGCAAGTATTTAATGCCACCTTATAGATGCCCCTATAGTGCTCCTCTCCCCCCTGTGTGCCAGTATAATGCCCGCTAGTAGATGCCCCCATAGTACTCCTTTCCCCCCTTGTGTGCCAGTATAATGTCCCCATAGTGCTCCTTTCCCCCATGTGTGCCAGTAAATGCCCCCTCCATAAAGATAAAAATGCCCCCTCCATACTGGGCAAAAGCGTAACGTTAATAATAAAAAAAAAAATAAACACATATACTTACCTCCATGAGCCTGTCAGCGATGCGATGCAGGCCTCTTCCGGCCTGTGTCCCGCGCTGTTCGGCTCAGGCGGAGCGATAACGTCATCACGCCGACTGAGCCGGCCTCTGAGTCTGCCCCTGCTCAGGCAGATATGTAAATGATTATAGGTGTGGTCTGATTAGATACTGGGTTTTGCCACAAGAGGCTGTAAAAGTGCTTCCCCCGCTACCCTGTAAAAAGGCTCTCAGAGGCTACTTTTAGGTAATGTAACTCTTAGTGAGAAATAAATGTATAATGCACTTAAATACATTTTGCCCAGTTGATGATAGACTTTGAGAGGGGGCGCATCATTGGACTGAGAGAAGCAGGATGGTCATTTCAACTAATTGCTCACCATCTGGAACGTTGTGACCTAACTGTTAGGAGATGTTGGGAGCAGTGGTTACAGAGGGCACACACAAGGTGAATAGGCTCTGGACAGTCAGGACAGACTACCAGTAGAGCAGATTGTTCGATCTGCCAACAGGCACAAGCAGCACCCACAGTTTCTTTGTCCACCATCCAGACACAGGTGACACCTTCATTACACATCCTGGTCTCTGTCCAGACCATCTCCAGGCACTTCGAGGAAATTTGGTTTTATAGCACTCTATACATGTCCTGCCATTGACAACCAATATCCTTCATTTGCAGTGGTGTCAAGAATGAGAAACCTGGACTGCTACAGACTGGAACCGTATGGTCTGTTAAGATTAATTCAGGTTCTGTTTTGGATCCAATGACGGTCATGGTCAAGTATGGAAGCCTTGTGGTGAGCGTTTTAAGTCTCCCTTTGCTGCTAGTGTGATGATCGGGGAAGCTACCACATGCAACAGTCAGTCACCCCTTGTAGTGATGCTAGGGACACTTACAGCTCTTTGATATGAGCAGGACATCCTGTGGCCACGTGTTGCCCCTCATGGCCGCGCTTCCAACTGGCATTTTTCAGCAGGATAATGCTCCACCACACACAGCAAGGGTTTCCCAGGAATGTCACCACCAGATTGCAACACATCCTTGGTCTGCCTGGTTGCCAGATTTATTGCCAGTTGAGTATTCATAGCACCAGCTGGGACGCCAGCTTCAGCAACCTTCGTATGTGCAGGATCTAAAAGACCAGTTGCAATATCTGAGTGCAAATGTGCCACAGGATACCATACGGAATTTGTGTGACATGGTTAACCGAATCTAATCTCGTATCCAGGCTAAAAGCGACCCAACAGTGTACTAGAACCTCCTTTCAATTGTACAGGTTTCCCCAATAAACGTATCCTTTCACTCTAATGTTGTAATCATTTACATATATCATCATTACATTCACATATATAAAGTTTTATTAAATTCCAACAACTTCTTCTTGGTGAGTTTTTTATTTAAATTTTTTATCAGTGCAGAAGACAATGTCTAGAGAGGACATGAGATGCATATCTGGTGGTAAAACAGACCTGGGGCCATAGAGAGACAACAGGGGTGGGTGGTGGGGGGTGGTGTCTAGAAAAATAAAAATTTCATTGCTGGTATCAGTAAGAAGGCACCATTAACCCTTTCAGTACCGAGCCACTTTTCACCTTAAATCCCAGGCCGATTTTTGCAAATCTGACATGTGTCACTTTATGTGGTAATAACTTTAGAACACTTTTACTTATCCAGGCCATTCTGAGATTGCTTTCTCGTGACACATTGTACTTCATGACAGTCATAAATTTGAGTCAATATATTCCACCTTTATTTATGAAAAAATCCCAAATTTACCAAAAATGTTGAAAAATTTTCAATTTTCAAAATTTCAATTTCTCTGCTTTTAAAACAGAAAGTGATACCTCATAAAATAATTATTACTTAACATTCCCCATATGTCTACTTTATGTTGGCATCATTTTGTAAATGTCCTTTTTTTAAAGAAGTTAGAGGGCTTAGAAATTTAGAAGCAATTTTTCAAATTTTCAACAAAATTTCCCAAACCATTTTTAAGCACCAATTCAGTTATAAAGTGATTTTGTGAGGCTTACCTAATGGAAACCACTAATAAATGGCCCCATTTTAGAAACTACACCCCTCAAATTATAAAAAAACTGATGTTACAAACTTTATTAACCCATGAGGTGTTCCACAAGAATTAAAGGAAAATGGAGGTGAAATTTCAATTTTTTGGTAGATTATTACATAGTAACATAGTTTATAAGGCTGAAAAAAGACATCTGTCCATCCAGTTCGGCCTGTTATCCTGCAAGTTGATCCAGAGGAAGGCAAAAAAAACCCTGTGAGGTAGAAGCCAATATTCTTCACTTTAGGGGAAAAAAAAATCCTTCCCAACTCCAATCAGGCAATCAGAATTACTCCCTGGATCAACAACCTATCTCTAGTAACTATAACCTATAATATTATTACACTCCAGAAATACATCCAGACCCCTCTTGAACTCTTTTAGTGAACTTACCATCACCACCTCCTCAGGCAGAGAGTTCCATAGTCTCACTGCTCTTACCGTAAAGAATCCTCTTCTATGTTTGTGAACAAACCTTCTTTCCTCCAGGCGCAGAGCATGTCCCCTCGTCACGGTCACAGTCCTGGGGATAAATAGATGATGGGAGAGATCTCTGACTCCTAATATATTTATACATAGTTATTAGATCTCCCCTCAGTCGTCTTTTTTCTAAAGTAAATAACCCTAATTTTGATAATCTTTCTGGGTACTGTAGTGCACCCATTCCAGTTATGACTTTAGTTGCCATCATCTGAACCCTCTCCAGTTCTGCTATGTCTGCCTTGTTCACAGGAGCCCAGAACTGTACACAGTACTCCATGTGTGGTCTGACTAGTGATTTGTAAAGTGGCAGGACTATGTTCTCATCATGGGCATCTATGCCTCTTTTGATGCAACCCATTATCTTATTGGCCTTGGCAGCAGCTGTCTGACACTGGTTTCTACAGCTTAGTTTGCTTTTCACTAAAATTCCTAGGTCCTTTTCCATGTCAGTGTTACCCAGTGTTTTACCCTTTAGTATGTACTGGTGACTTGCATTATTCCTTCCTATGTGTATAACCTTACATTTGTCAGTTTTAAACCTCATCTGCCACTTCTCTGCCCAGGCCTCCAATCTATCCAGGTCCCTCTGTAGCAGTGTGCTGTCCTCTTCTGTGTTAATCACTTTACACAGTTTAGTGTCATCTGCAAAAAATGATATTTTACTGTGCAAGCCTTCTACAAGATCATTAATAAATATATTGAAGAGAATAGGGCCCAATACTGACCCCTGTGGTACCCCACTAGTGACAGTGACCCAATCTGAGAATGTGCCGTTAATAACCACCCTTTGTTTTCTATCACTGAGCCAGTTACTTACCCACATACAGACATTTTCTCCCAGTCCAAGCATTCTCATTTTATATACTAACCTTTTATGTGGTACCGTGTCAAATGCTTTGGAGAAGTCCAGATATACAACATCCATTGATTCGCCGCGGTCCAGTCTAGAACTTACCTCCTCATAGAAACTGATTAAATTAGTTTGACATGACCGATCCCTCATGAAGCCATGCTGATATGGAGTTATTTGCTTATTTTCATTGAGGTACTCCAAGATAGCATCTCTTAGAAAACCTTCAAACAGTTTACACACGACAGATGTTAAGCTTACCGGCCTATAGTTTCCAGGCTCTGTTTTTGGACCCTTTTTGAATATTGGCACCACATTTGCTATGCGCCAATCCTCTGGAACACTCCCTGTCAGTATAGAGTCCTTAAATATCAGAAATAAGGGTCTGGCTATGACATTACTTAATTCTCTTAGGATACGGGGGTGTATGCCATCCAGTCCTGGCGATTTGTCTATTTTAAACTTTTTAAGACTGTACTTCTTCCTGGGTCAGACAGGGCACTTTTAATGGGGAATTTACTTTTATATTCTGCATTTCATCTGACAGTTTATTTTCCTCAGTGAATACCGTGGAAAAAAAATATTTAATAGCTTTGCTTTCTCCTCATCGCTCTCTGCAACTCCCTCATTACTCTGTAAGGGGCCGACACCTTCGGGTTTATACTTTTTACCATTTATATAATTAAAGAACATTTTCGGGTTAGTTTTAGTCTCTTTGGCGATTAATCTCTTGGTCTCTAGTTTGGCTGCTTTTATTTGTCTTTTACATATTCTATTTTTTTCCTTATAGTTTTTCAATGCTTCCTCGCCAACCTCCTGTTTTAGTGATTTAAATGCTTTCTTTTTGTCATTTATTGCTTTCTTTACAGTTCTATTTATCCACATTGGTTTTTTCTTGTTCCTTAACCTTTTATTCCCATAATGTATGTACCTCTCACAATTAGATATTAGGATGCTTTTAAAAATATCCCATTTTGTGGCTGTATTTTTATTTTTGAGGACATTGTCCCAGTTAGTTAGGCCTATGGCCTCTCTTAGTTGGCTAAATTTCGCTTTTTTGAAGTTTGGTATTTTTGTTCCTCCCTGAAGAAACACTCTTTGAATGACAATTTGAAGGTTATTATATTATGGTCACTATTTCCCAGGTGTCCCCCCAACCTGCACATCTGTTTTTCTTTCAGGTCTATTGGTTAATACTAAGTCCAGTATGGCCTTCCCTCTAGTCTGGTCCTGAACCAGTTGGGAAAGGTAACTGTCTTTGGTTATTTCCAAGAACCTGTTTCCTTTATGAGATATACAGGTTTCAGTTTCCCAGTCTATATCTGGGTAGTTGAAATCCCCCATAATAACAACCTCATTATGATTTGCCACCTCGTCTATTTCATTTAGAAGTAGATTTTCTATGGGTATACTAGGGGGTTTATAATAAACTCCTATTAGTATTTTATTATTGTTTTTGGCTTCATTTATTTCTACCCACAGTGACTCCACATCTTCATGTCCCTCACTTATATCTTCCTGCAGTGTGGGCTTTAGACAGGACTTTACATAAAGGCAGACCCCTCCCCCTCTCCGGTTTTGGTGATCCTTTCTAAACAGACTGTAACCCTGTACGTTAACTGCCCAGTCATAGCTATCATCCAGCCATGTCTCAGTTACTCCCACTATGTCATAGTCCTCCTCACACATCACTAATTCCAGTTCACCAGTTTTATTAGTCAGGCTTATGGCATTAGTGTACATACACTTAAGAGGTCTATGGTAATTTTTTTATGTATATTCACGTTAATATTTTTTTCTTGCAACACAGCAAGAGTTAACAGCAAACTAAACCTCAATATACATTAGTCTGATTCTGCAGTTTACAGAAATACCCCATATGTGGTGGTAAACGTCTCTATGGGTTTGTGGCAGTGGTCAGAAGGAAAGGAGCGCCATACGGATTTTGGAGGCAGATTTTTATTGATTTTTATTTTTTTGAGTTATTGTCTTATGTGGGGGCTCATTTTTTGCGGGGTGAGGTGATGTTTTCATTGGTGCCATTTTGGGGTACATAAGACTTTTTGATCGCTTTTCATTACACGTCAAGGTGAAATAAAATAGCTGTTTTGACATAGTTTATTTATATTCTTTTTACAGCATTCACCCGAAGGGGCAAATCATGTGATATTTTTATAGAGCAGGTTGTTATGGATGCGGCAATACCCAATATGTCTAACATTTTTATTTTTGTTAAGTTTTACACATTAGATGCATTTTTGAACAGAATAAAATCTTTTTTTTGTGTTGCCATTTTCTGAGAGCCATATTTTTTTTATTTTTTGGGCGATTGTCTTAGGTAGGGTCTAATTTTTTGCAGGACCAGATGACGGTTTGATTGGTACCATTTTGGGGTAAATACGCCTTTTTGATCGCCTGCTATTACACTTTTTGTGAGGCAAGAGGGAAACAAAATGTCTGTTTTGGCATAGTTTTTAAAACATTTTTTTTTACAGCATTTACCTGGGAGGCCATCTCATGTAATATTTTTATAGAGCAGGTTGTTACGGACGCGGTGATACCCAATGTCTAACATTTTTATTTTTGTTAAGTTTTACACATTAGATGCATTTTTGAACAGAATAAAATCTTTTTTTGTGTTGCCATTTTCTGAGAGACATATTTTTTTTATTTTTTGGGCGATTGTCTTAGGTAGGGTCTCATTTTTTGCGGGACGAGATGATGGTTTGATTGGTACCATTTTGGGATTAATACGTATTTTTGATCGTTTGGTATTACACTTTTTGGGAGGCAAGGTGATCAGAAAATGGCTTTTTTTGCACTGTTTTTATTTTTTATTTTTTACGGCGTTTACCTAGCGGGGTGGGTCATGTGATATTTTTATAGAGCCGGTCGATACGGACACGGTGATACCTAATAGGCCTACTTTTCTTTTTTTCCCTATTTTTTCTTTTTAAAAATTTAACTTTATTTTGGGAAAATGATGCTGTTGTTTTTTTTTAAACTTGAAACTTTTATTTTTTGTTAAACTTTATTTTTTTAACTTCTTTTTTCACTTTATTTTTTGTCCCAGTCTGGGACTTCAACTTTTGGGGGTCTGATCCCCTGCACAATGCATTACAATACTTCTGTATTGTAATGTATTGGCTGTAAGAGTATTACCCAGTGCATCACCGATGCTGATGCATACAGCAGGGATCCGGCTATCGGCCACTGCCGGACCCCTGCAGCCCGATCAGAGCTCCGTAGCAGTACAGCGCTGGGATTTGTATCCCGGCTTCCAGTGCTGTACATATGTGGCGCTGGGAGTGTGAGGGTTAAGGGAGGTACAAGTATGTGGTTTAAAAATGCCCACAATGGTTATTCTTTAATTACATTGATTTTTTTTTTATTGAATTGGCCATGGTGTAAGCATGACCAAACGTCTCCTGAATACTAAAGGCACGTTTCAGTCCTGTTTTCCTAAAGATCTTTCAATTATAGTTTAATTATATAATCTTTTACTGTTATTGTAAATAATGGCCCAAACTTTCATTTGATAAGATGTTGAGCCCCAATTAACATAGTAAATAACATAGTAACATAGTTTATAAGGCTGAAAAAAGACATCTGTCCATCCAGTTCGGCCTGATATCCTGCAAGTTGATCCAGAAGAAGGCAAAAAAAAAAACCCTGTGTGAGGTAGAGACCAATTTTCCCTTTAGGGGAAAAAAAATTCCTTCCTGATGGTTATATCTTTTTATCTGATGGAGTCATATTGATCAATAAATGGCTCAGAAGGCAGTAGGTGCTTGGAAACTTTATTGGTTTATTTCTTGATTCAACTTTAATTAGTGTTGCTACAGGTTGGCCATGTAATCTTTTATCTCTCTCTCTCTCTCTCTCTCTCTCTCTCTCTCTCTCTCTCTCTCTATATATATATATATATATATATATACATATATATATATACACTAGAGGCATGCAAAAGTTTGGGTACTGTTACTGTTAAGCAAGTTGAAGATAAAATGATCTCCAGAAGGCATAAAGTTAAAGATGACGCATTCCTTTTGTATTTGAAGCGAAAGCAAATGTTTATTTTCATCTTTTACACTTTCAAAATAATAAAAAAAGGAGCAGGGCCCAAAACAAAACTTTGGGCACCTGCATGGTTAATATCTAGTAGCACCTCTCTTTGGCAAGTATCACAGCTTGTTAATGCTTTTTGTAGCTAACCAAGAGTCTTTCAGTTGTTGTTTGAGGGATTTCCATCCATTCTTGGTTGCAAAAGTCTTCCAGTTCGGTGAGATTCCTGGGTCGTCTTACATCCACTGCTCTTTTGAGGCATTTATTATGTAGAGGAAGTTAATATGAGCCACTTCCTAATGCAGGGGTAGCCAACCTTACAGTCATAAAGAGCCCCCAAAAAAACGTATGACTACCAGGAGCCACAAGGTATACATCTACACAAATATGCGTGCACACGACAGTATTACTGCAATTGAGTTTTCAAACATTTAAACGTGTATTTAAACCACTTTTCCTACCTGTAATGTAGACAACTTTAGTGAGACTTCTGTCAATCTTTGTTTTTCACAATGTGTTTCAAATCTGGCTTGTATTCAGTCGTTGCTACTCACAACGCAATTTACACCCTCATGCTCAGATGCCCGCCCCCATGCTCAGATGACTGCCTTATGCTCAGATGACACCCCATGCTCAGATGCCCGCCCCCATGCTCAGATGACTGCCTTATGCTCAGATGACACCCCATGCTCAGATGACTGCCCCATGCTCAGATGACCACCCATGATCAGATGACCACCCATGCTCAGATGACTGCCTTATGCTCAGATGACACCCCATGCTCAGATGACACCCCATGCTCAGATGACCCCTCATGGTCAGATGACCGCCCCATGCTCAGATGACCCCTCATGCTCAGATGACCGCCCCATGCTCAGATGACCGCCCCATGCTCAGATGACTCCTCATGCTCAGATGACACCCCATGCTCAGATGACACCCCATGCTCAGATGACACCCCATGCTCAGATGACACCGCATGCTCAGATGACCGCCCCATGCTCCAATGACCCCTCATGCTCAGATGACCGCCCCATGCTCAGATAACCGCCCCATGCTCAGACGACAGTCCATACTCAGATGACCGCCCCATGCTCAGATGACCCCTCATGCTCAGATGACCCCTCATGCTCAGATGACACCCTCATGCTCAGATGACCGTCCATGCTCATATGACACCCTCATGCTCAGATGACCGTCCATGCTCAGATGACCCCCTCATGCTCAGATGACCGTCCATGCTCAGATGACCGCCCCATGCTCAGATGACCCCTCATGCTCAGATGACCCCTCATGCTCAGATGACCCCTCATGCTCAGATGACCCCTCATGCTCAGATGACCACCCCATGCTCAGATGACCGCCCCATGCTCAGATGACCGCCCCATGCTCAGATGACCCCTCATGCTCAGATGACTGCCCCATGCTCAGATGACCCCTCATGCTCAGATGACCCCGCATGTTTAGACGATCGCCCATGCTCAGACGACCCCTCATGCTCAGATGACCGCCCCATGCTCAGATGACTGCCCCATGCTCAGATGACCCCTCATGCTCAGATGACCCCTTATGCTCAGACGATCGCCCATGCTCAGACGAGCCCTCATGCTAAGACGACCCCTCATGCTCAGATGACCACCTCATGCTCAGATGAACTCCTCATGTGTGTGGGAGGGGTGATTTGACATAGGGGAGATCTTACCATGGGGTGTCTGATTTTTGATGTGTGATGTGAGCACTGGTGGGGGGATGGGGGGCTTATTTTGTGGGTCTGATGAGGTTTTGGGGTCTTATCTGAGCTCATATTACCCCCATGTCAGATAAGACCCCCAATATCAGTACTTTAATACATTTTTAAAAAACTGTCCTCTTCCAGGCATTTACCTTGCTTGCCATTCGGCGCTCACTCCACGTTGACCTGACATGCACAGCGTCAGGTCAGAGCGCAGACTGTCCACATACAGGACGCTGTGCACGTCAGGACACATAGTAAAAGCGCAGCTGGAAGAAGACAAATGGCAGAGGTAAGCGGGCCGCCCCGCTCCCCTGCGATCCACAAAGTAAAGGCAGCCGCGGCGCTGTCCTGCGAGCCGCAAAGTAGTGGCAGCCGCGCAATACCCCCCCCATGTGACGGGGGAAAGAGTCGCATGCGGCTAGCGAGCCGCAGGTTGGCCACCCGTGTCCTAATGTATTATAATTGTCCACTTTGCTTCCTTTGCTGGCTGTATTCATTTTTCCATCACATTATACACTGTTTGTTTCCATAGTTATGGCCATTCTGCAATCCATCAGTGGTGGTCATGCTTGCACACTATGGGAAAAAGTGACAATCACAATATATTAGGAAGTGGCTTGCATCAACTTCCTCAACATAATAAATGCTATTTGCTGAAGTGAGATAACCCCTTGTGGTGATGTGTGTAGTAATGTGAGGTGTGGGGTGTGTATCTCGCCTGGTTTGTCAGTTTAGCCAGGTGAGAACTGAAATCCAGAAGTGGTATAGCTTCAGCAAGCATAGTTGCTGGAGCTGGTTTTTGTTTAATGTTGCATGGGCTGGATTTCTTGGACTGGGAGACAGGTTGGAAGTGGGAGTCTTCCAGTCCACACACATCCTAATCCGTCACAGGTTTTCCCTGGCCCCAGGTGAGGCCAGCTGGATTAATCAGGCAGGGATAAGTTAACCTGCACTGTGTGTTAGAGAGAGAGAGAGAGCCCCAGGGAACAGACCTGGAGAGGACTCGTGTGGTCCCAGCCAGTGGGTCTGGGGGGCCACAAGGCTGAGGCAGCCTGAGAGAGAGAGAGAGGGCCCCAGGGAACAGACCTGGAGAGGGCCCGTGTGATCCCAGGAAGTTTGGGGGGCCCAGTGACCCTAGGAGAAGAGGGTCACACGGTCAGAGTCGGGAGGACTGTTGGGCCATCTCCCCCCAAAGGTACGGTTGGAGTCACAGCCAGGAGGCTGCTGGACTGAACGGCTGAGAAAGCCGCACTTAAAAGCTGTGTGTGAACAGCATTTGTATTTAGGTGAGTTTGCTGCACTATGTGTAGTCAGAGCCTATCTGGGCAGGTGTTATTTTGATGGTTTTGTTTCCTGCTGGAGCAAAAAGTGTAAAAATTAAGTTGTGTGGACTTGAAAATCCCATGTTGTGAAGAAGTATGTGATGGCGACCCCCTGAGAGAGGAATCGATCCCTTACACCCTTTAAAGGCAATATTCCATACTCTTACAGCATCATGAATGTACATGCTCAGGAGCTGAGACGGCCATCAGTGGGTGTCAATTGTAAGGCCTCTTTCACACGGGCGAGATTTCCGCGCGGGTGCAATGCGAACGCATTGCACCCGCACTGAATCCTGACCCATTCATTTCAAAGGGGCTTTTCACATGGGCGAATTTTTTCACGCATCAGTTCGCCGTTTTGTGAAAATCGCAGCATGTTTTATATTTTGCGTTTTTCACGCAGCCCAGGCCCCATTGAAGTGAATGGGGCTGCGTGAATAACGCATTGTATCCGCACGCAAGTGCGGATGCAATGCGTGATTCACTGATGGTTGCTAAGAGATGTTGTTTGTAAACATTCAGTTTTTTATCGCGCGTGTGAAAAACGCATCAAAACGCTTCGCACCCGCGTGGAAAAAACTGAACGTACGCAATCGCAGTCAAAACTGACTGCGATTGCATGCGGATTGGTGCGGATGCGTGCAGATTTTCCGGAACGCATCCGGACTGAATCCGTGACACCAGTGTGAAAGAGGCCTAATACTCAGCTGATCCTGCTGGAACAGCTATGATCAGAGAGTTATGCTGCTGGCCCGTGCCAACCACGCTGGTGGCCCCTGCCAACTGCTGCATCGCTCCTCTGGTTGCGTGTTATTCATCCTGTTCCTGGTGCTGGTTCAGCAGTCTGGATCTGCTGATCCTCCTCTCCCCTCCTGCAGCCAGCCCAGTGGAGCTCCATCTTTCAGCTTCTGCTGCAGGCCACAGCCTGTGCTTCATTGCCCGGCCTCTCCTGTGTGCTCATAAGGCCAGCATACATACATCTTAATCTTCACCAGCCTATGGCTGACCACCTGAAGGTATTTAAGGTACCTTCCCCTAGGGAAAGGAGCCTGAGGTTTAGGTTGACTAGCTTGTTAAGGATACTAAAAACACAAAATAAAGAAGTTTTATTATTAAGTTAATTCTTAAAAGAGGAGGGAAGAGAGAGGTTTTTTTTTTGGAAAAGCTAGGAACGCTTCTTCAGCCCCTGTATCCCAGGCACACCACTTGGGATCAAGATAATGATATTAAAGACAGGAGGGCTGTCAATATCGCTTGCAGCCCCTCTGTTTTACTTCTGTGATCCCAAAAATACCACACAGATGTGGGTTCTAATCAGATCCTCACACTTTTGTATAATATCTGTGCATCTATGTGGTGATAAGCGATAGAATACGTGTTATCTTGGACGGATCTAGGCGACAGATTAAAGAGGAATTGCGCTATCCTGGGTGCGCCACCCTCTAACGCCACTTCTCTCCCAAATCCAAGATAAAGTATCTAAATGTCTTGTCTTGCCAGGAGCACAGTAGAGTCACACATAAGGCTCCTTGTGGGTAACAAAGCTCTGGGGATCCTAGTGTTTGATTGATACACTGTCTCCAGGATCGGTGTAACATTAGCAACAATCAATATTTGTTTCATTGTAGAACCTAAACCTAGATGTCCCTACATCCTTTCTTTTAGTAAGATTACCCTTAGCCTCACTGTCCCTGCACCTATTCTTTTGCTCAACGCGTTTCTGCAGAAGGAATCTGTTTCGTCAGGAGCCATGGTGAATACAGGAGAGGATCAAAGAAAAGGCATGAGCGTCACTGATGGTGCTCGGCTCATTTGAAATCATATGTAAGGTAAGTAAAGAACCCTAGCATTCCTCACTGATGGTGTGAGGACGCTGGGTAAGAATGGAAGGAAGCAAAACAGGTGTCTGCACTTTCACACGAACAGGTGTCCGTGCTGTACCCGGCTCTGGTAGAATCATATTTATTTCTAGTTACATGTTCTATCCCTAAGATGTTATTATTGGTGCCTTTAGCGTGTAACCGGCACTCATTCTCATGCTTGCAGGAGCATATAGCGGTGGATCGTCCCTCAATGTGACCCTGTAATAATACAGGGAAGCACCGACCTCTTAGACTACATTATTAGTTATACTGGTACCGACTCTGACCCTCTGCTGCCTGACTACTGCCTGTTTATAATATTGACCAAGAGTATTGCTTGATCCTTCAGTGCTTCGCAGAGGTGTCTCTGACCCCAGTGGATCAGCTGCCAACCACACCGGGACCATTCCAAGATGTGTAGGGGTTAAAGGGTGAAAACCAGGGGACTGCCAGGATAACACCCTTTGGTCTAGTGCAAAGTCAAACGGGTTGGTTGGTACATTGGTTCCACACCCACTGCCCCTTGCACAGAGATAACGCCAGTCTGTTATTTAACTCCTTGAATGCCACAGTCGCTTTTGACCACAGCATCCAAGGGGTTTTCATGGATTTTCATGGTAATAGGAAGAATAATGAAGGCCTGCACATTTCTCACCTTTGTATACTCATTATTGCTAAGTCTGCAGTCCGTGCCTGCCACCCTCCTGCTGTCACCTGTGGGACACTGCGCCACTTACCATGCCATCTGACATCCTGGTCGCCAATGTCACCATGACCCCAGTGGGTCAGCTGCCAACTGCACCGGAACTATCCCAGGAGGTAGTGGTTCAGTTGGTTCCTTGCAGCAAAGTCCAGATCCCTGTGTAGGTGTTACAGGGTGAATATCAGGGGAACACCAGAATAACGCTCTTAGGGTTTAGCCCAAAGCCAAACCAGTTAGTAACAGTAACCTCCGGCCATGGACCCAGCTGTCCCATCTCAAGTGGACTTATCAGAGGTCCTCCAGGAGCTTGAAAACCAGTGTGCAAGTCAGAAACAAATACTATCCTATTTACAATCTTGTATCTACCTGTCAAGAGTCTCTGACTACAACTCCAGCGGTAACGCAATAACCACTGCAGCCACTGCACTGCTCCTGGAACTTGTCTCCTCCATAGGTTCTGGACCCACATTGTCTCCTCCCCCACACTATTATGGTGATCCCAAAAAAAAAACCTTTAAACTTAAAGTGCCATCCTACAAATTGGCTTCTTGCTTTCTTGGACCATTTGAAATCATCAAGAAAATGAATTCTGTTTGTTAGAAATTAAAATTTCCTATATCTCTGCAGTACCATATTCTTTTTATGTATCTCTTCTCAAGCCACTGGTCTTCATTCAGTTCTGTGAAGGTTCTATTTAAGTCTCTTCTCAGTTCTGAGGATTCTTATGAAGTCAAGAATATTGTTGGAATGAATAAAGTACAAACATAAATAGAGGCCAAACATATTTTCTGGTGGACTGGAAAGGCTATGGTCAGACGTCTCGTCTTGGGGTCCAAAGGAGAATACTGATGCTCCTTTTCTGGTAAAGAGATTTCTGGAAAAGAGTGGCTTGAAGAATGGGGGTATTGTTAGGTCTGCAGTCCATGCCCACTACCCTCCTACTGTCTCCTGGGGCAGTGTTCGCTATGCCACTTACTATGCGATCCAGCGTCTTTGTTGCCGATGTCCTCTCTTTGCTTCTGCCTCCATGTCCCTGTCTGATGCTCCCTTAGGACGTGCATATTCACTTCTAGCCTCCTAAAGGGCATGCACTCCCAAATCCATGCCCTTTCAAGTCCAGTATGTATTTAAGTTAACCCAACCTGTCTACCCTGTCTGTGCTCAAGTCAAGTACCATGCTAGATGCCTTATGTTCGTCTTGTCATATAAAGAGATATAGTATCCCCCAAATCCTGACCTAGGCCTCTCACCCGCTAAGTGAGTTCTCTGCAGTGATGAGAGGCAATCACCCTGAAACAGCTGTCTGCGAATGAGGTGATGGCTTAGTTATTATCCAAGTTGTGTCTCAAGGCCTGTTTAAAAGGTTGAACATTGACTTATAGGATAGCTACCTTACATCTCCTGACATTAGAGGCACACCTTGCTAAGGGCTGATTTGCATACTTTTTTCTCAGAATTCCAGAGGACATTGCCTGGCATTAGAGGCAAAGCTTGCTAAGAGCTGATTTGCATACCCTCCTCTTAACAGCTAATCAATAAGTTATATGTATCCAACATGTTGCTATTGAAAACTACAATTCATTAGCGAAAGGCAAGCTCTCACATGGGGCAACATCGACAAAATAATAAAATTAGAAAAACAAAAATTTGTCATGTCCCTACAGCCAAAAATAAGCCTTATCCTTAAATGGGTCGTCTTACAAAAAACATTCTACTGGTTTCAAACCAGCGCTTTAATTTGAAAACCTTTGTAATTGCGTATAATTAAAATTTAGTATAGCTACTGAGTTATTCAATAACATGTATCTGTGTAATGCCTCTTTTTCAAATTTTCTGTCCACCTTGAGCTGGATGCACATGCTCCACCAACTGCAGCAGAAAGGACACAACCCATCCCATGGGCTGTGATAGGAACAGATCTGCAGAAGAAAGGACATGCTTCTGAGAAAGGACATGCCTCCCTGAGCTGCCTAAATCTTTCAGAGCAATGGAAGCAATGAATGTGGAGATCCATGAGAGGTACAGTGTGTACAGGCAGGGCAGTTTCTAGGGAATTTTACCAAAAGGGCGAACATTAAAAAAGCACCCCCCCCAATCAAATAACACTGACTTATGCACAGCCTCCCGCCACCCTGCACACTATGCTACAGGGGTATAACTACCAGCAGGGCCGATTCTAGCTTTTCTGCTGCCTGAGGTGAAAAATGAAATGATGTTTTCTCTTTTCTGTTCACCTGCTCACCGCAGTATTTGCAGTGGTGATCAGGTAAACAGAGCAGAAAAGCTAGCACTCATACAGGGACATACAGCTCCACATATGTACCTCTTACATCCAGTGACGTCTTCTCTGATGTAGATGTTCTCTTTCCTCATCTTCTCCTGTCAGACCAGACCGCCATGATGATTTCTTTCAGCCATCTCTTCTCTCTGCAGAGTTTGACAAACAGACATTTTAGTTTCCTACTTTTCAATCATCCTCCCCACTTTCTGAACATTCCATTTTGCCACCTCTAATACTGTGTCCACTGTGCCCCCCAAAACTATACTGTAGAAAAAGTCCCCTGGAAAATACTGGTACCACACAGATAGTGTGCCAGTACAAAAAATACCCCCTTACTGTTCAGATCAGACCCATATCAAACCTCAGATGAGACCCCCATCTCAGACCAGACCTTCATTAGACGTCTGTCAGACCCCATATCAGACCTCAGATCAGACCCCTATTAGACCTTCATGTCAGAACCCCCACCATCTCAGACCAACCCCCCCATGTATAAAACCTCAGACCAGACCCCCATCAGACCTCTGACCCACATATCAGACCTCCAGACCCCAATATCAAACCCCTATTAGACCTCCAGGCCCCCATTAGACTTACTGACCCCCATATAAGACCTCCAGACCCCCCACTGGACCTCAGACCCCCATATCAGACCTTTAGACCCCAATCAGACCTCAAATCCCCAATCAAAGCTCAGACCCTCAATCAGAGTACCATACCCCCCCATATCATTCTTTAGACCCTCAATCAGACCCCCATATCAGACCGCAGACCCACAATCAGACCTCCAAGTCCCCCTTATCAGACATCATACCCCCCTTATCAGACCTCAGACCCCCCTTATCAGCCTTTCAGACCCCCTTATCAGCCCTTCATACCCCCCTTATCAGCCCTTCATACCCCCCTTATCAGCCCTTTAGACCCCCTTATCAGCCCTTTAGACCCCCTTATCAGCCCTTTAGACCCCCTTATCAGCCCTTCAGACCCCCTTATCAGCCTCAGACCCCTTTATCAAGCCCTCAGACCCCCTTATCAGTCCCTCAGACCCCTTATCAGCCCTTCAGACCCCCTTATCAGACCCCCTTCAGCAACCCCTTATCAGCCTTTAGACCCCCTTATCAGACCCCTTTATCAGCCTTCAGACCCCTTATCAGCCCTTCAGCCCTTATACCAGCCCCTTATCAGCCCTTCAGACCCCCTTATCAGCCCTTAGACAGACCCCTTATCAGCCTCAGACCCCTCAGACCCCCTTATCAGCTTTCAGACCCCCTTATCAGACCTCAGACCCCCCTTATCAGCCTCAGACCCCCCTTAGATCAGCCCTTAGACACCCCATTATCAGCCCTTCAGACCCCATTATCAGACCTCAGACCCCCTTATCAGACCTTTTCAGACCCCCTTATCAGACCTTTTCAGACCCCTTATCAGACCTCAGACCCCCTTATCAGACCTCAGACCCCCTTATCAGACCTCAGACCCCCTTATCAGCCCTTCAGACCCCTTATCAGCCCTTCAGACCCCCTTATCAGACCTCAGACCCCTTTATCAGCTTTTCAGACCCCCTTATCAGACCTTAGACCCCCCTTATCAGACCTGACCCCTTATCAGCCCTTCAGACCCCATTATCAAACCTCAGACCCTCTTATCAGACCTCAGACCCCTTTTATCAGCCCTCAGACCCCCCTTATCAGTCCTCAGACCCCCTTATCAGACATTAGACCTCCCTTATCAGACCCCCTTATCAGCCTTTCAGACTCCCTTATCAGACCCCCTTATCAGACCCCCTTATCAGCCTTTCAGACCCTCTCATCAGACCTCAGACCCCCTTATCAGCCCTTCAGACCCCCCTTATCAGACTCCCTTATCAGACCCCTTATCAGCCTTTCAGACCCCCTTAACAGACCTCAGATCAGCCCTTCAGACCCCCCATCGGCCCTTCAGACCCCCTTATTAGCCATTCAGATCCCCTTATCAGACCTCAGATCAGACTTAAAAAAAATAAATTAACTTACATCTCCTTCTCAGCCGCTCCTCTCCTCTTCCGGTGGTCTCCTGTTGTCTCCTCTTCACAGGGCCCCGCGCTGCAGTCACCTGACCTTCTGCAGCATCAGGTCAGAGAGCGCTCTGTACGTCCTGACGCTGCAGGCAGCCAGGACACAGCAGCGCAGACCTGTGAGCCGGAGGAGCCGGAGTTAGTAAGTAACACAGCGCAGCTCAGCCTGTTATTAACTGTTAATGAAGATATAAGGCAGCAGGCAGCGCAGCGCCCCCCTCTTCTTCCCAGACACCTGCGCCCCGTGCGGGCGCACCCCTCGCCCGCCTATAGAAATGGGCCTGTGTACAGGGCTGGTTCTAGCTTTGTTAGAAAGAGATTGTCCTGCTCCAAATAATGTCTGATGATCTTTTTTTACATTATTCATGGGATAACCACTTTAAGTGGTTAAAATAGCATATAATGACAAATAGTAAATAATGTGTGATCAATAAGGGATGAAATACTATGGCTATAAAGCAGCTGTGTAATGCAAAAATAGATTTGCAAAAACACTGATGTGTGCATGGCCCCATAGACTGCACATGGATGGAAAATATGGGATACATAAGGCCTAATAATAATAAAAGCATGCCCAGATCCTATAAAAAATAGAAAGGTATAAATCTTCTTATATTATAAAAATGAGTTTCTTTCTGTCTGACCGTCTGTTCTTTATGCGTGACTAAACTACTGCACCGATCTTCACCAAATTTGCCACACAGGTACATCAGGTGTCTGGGAAGGTTTTAGACCGGGTCTCAGCTCTCCAGGACATACCGTTCCTGAGATATTCCCAAAAAATGACCTGCATTAGCCAATAGAAAACCACACCAGGCCTCTCATATACTATCAATGGGACATATATACATACAAGAACCTACTCAGATCCCCAAAACAAAGAGATCACAATGTCCACACACAAAATTATATAGAGATAATTAATATGCTTTATTGTACAAAATACATCAATTCATAAAATCTACATTTACAGACAATAGTCTATCCGGGGATAAGCCAAATGAAGGGTATACTACCCACCTCTGAAATGGAACCATAGGTCCACCACCCTTAACCCAGCAGTACTGCACATCGTTTCGTCATATCCATAACAAGAGATCATATAATATTATTTGATCCCAGAGTGGTATATATTGAAATAAGTGCTCTTTATGTAGCAAGATCTAGAGTGATGATTTAGATTACCCTATTTTTACAGTTCTGACAACAATTGATATTATATGATCTCTTGTTATGGATGTGACGAAACGATGTGCAGTACTGCTGGGTTAAGTGTGGTGGACCTATGGTTTCATTTCAGAGGTGGGTAGTATATCCCTCATTTGGTTTATCCCCGGATAGACTATGTCTGTAAATGTAGATTTTATGAATTTATGTATTTTGTACAATAAAGCATATTAATTATCTCTATATATTTTTGTGTGTGGACATTAGCCAATAGAAGCCTGGAAGTCTTTCTTTTCAAAGCCCAACTGCCATATTCTCCACATACACATAGGTTTCCATAATAACAACCCTGCCAGGTAATTAGCAGCCAGCTGAGGAGCACAGGTAAATAGCTCCCCAAAACACAATTCAGTCTTTACCTCCCACAGGCACGGGCTCAGCCTGGTTCTTATACACATACTAGCAGAAGGACCCGGCTTTACACAAATATATTTCATCTATTTCATTTAATGTTTCTGTGTGTCATTGCAGAGAGAAAGTCACCCTCCCACCCATCCCTGCAGCTGACAGAAGTTGATTTTTACCTTCATTTTTTCAATCCCCATTGGCTGCAGAGTGGGAGGGGGCATGGCCTGACCGAGTCAGGGGCGTTGCTTAGCAAGACCTGGGGTGGGGGTTACTACTGAACGGTCTTAGTCTAAAATGAGTCTAAAACATAAGTTATATTTATGGTAACCAGAATGTCCCTTTAACCGTGTCATCCACAGCGCTCTGCCCCTTTAACTGGTTGCCGACCTAGGAATAGAATGCTTCTCCTAACCGGCCGGTATTTAACGCCTTAGGACAAGCATTCTCGTCGGGTTAACTGGCAGCCAGACACGCGCTGCCGCGATCTGCAGCAGGGGCCCGGCTGATACTAACAGCTGGGCCTCTGCTGTATCCGCCAGCATCGATGATAACACCGATGCCGGCGGATTAACCCCCTGTATGCCATGGTCATGCTGACCGCGGCATACAGGGGGTTTGCAGCAGCTTGTAAATCCCCATCGGGTTCCCGTGCTGCGGTGACAGGGAACCGATGGTTGCTATGGCAACCCAGATGCCTTGAACAGCCAGCTTCGGAAGCCCAGGAGATCCAGCCACAGGCAACTGTCAGCGTCTTACAGTGTAAGACACTGACAGTTCACTACAGAACAATACAGATGTATTGTGCTGTATTGAAACAGGGATTAGACCCTAAAATGTTGAAATCCCATAGTGGAACAGAAGTCAAAAGTAAAAAAAAAAAAAAAGTGAAAAAAAAGTTTTAACAATAAAAAAATAAAGTTTCAATTAAAAAAAAAGCCCCTTCTCCATAAAAAAAGACATATAAAATTGTAAAAAAAAATAAATAAAGAACACACATATTAGGTATCGCCGTGTCCGTAAAAACCTGCTCTATAAAAATATCACATGATCCACCCCGTCCGGGCAACACCGTAACAAAAAAAAAAAAAAAAAAAAAAAGTGTTCTAAAAAAAAGCCATTTTTTTGTCACCTTTCATCACAAAAAATGTAATATCAAGCGATCAAAAATTCATGTGTACCCAAAAATAATACCAATCAGTCATCTCGTCCCGCACAAAATGAGACCCAATCGGCCAAAAATTTAAAAAGATATGGCTTTCAGAAAATGGAGACGTAAAAACATATTTTTTTTGTTTCAAAAATGATATTATTGTTAAAAACCAAAATATAAAAAAAACAGACATATTAGGTATTGCCGCATCCGTAAGAACCTGTTCTATAAAAATATCACATGAGCTAACCTATCTGGTGAACACCATAAAAAAAAATAAAAAAAAACGGTGCAAAAAAATGTGCCATTTTTTATCACCATACATCTCAAAAAAGTGTAATACCAAGCGATCAGAAAGTAATATGTACCCAAAAATAATACCAATCAAACCGTCATCTCACGCCGCAAAAAATTAACCCTATATGAGACAATCGCCCAAAAAATAAATAAAAAATACAGCTCTCAGACTATAGAGACACTAAAACATGTTTTTTTGTTTCAAAAAATGATATTATTGTGTAAAACTTAAATAAATAACAAAAAAGTATACATGTTGGGTGTTGCCACATCCGTGCTAACCTGCTCTATAAAAATCTCATATGACTTAACCCTTCAGGTGAACACAGTAAAAAAATAAAAATAAAAACGGGTGTAAAAAAAACCCCCCATTTTTTGTCACCTTATATCACAAAAACTGTAATACAAAGCTATCAAAAAGTCATACGCACCCCAAAATAGTACCAACCAAATGGTCATCTCATCCTGCAAAATGAGCCCCTACCTGATTGAAATTGCCTAAAAATGTAAAAAAACTATGGCTCTCAGACTATGGAGACACTAAAACATGATTTTTTTTGTTTAAAAAATATTATTGTGTAAAACTTAAATAAATAAATAAAAGTATACATATTAGGTATTGTCGTGTCCGTAAAGATCTGCTCTATAAAAATATCACATGATCTAACCTGTCAGATGAACGTTGTAAATAACAAAAAATAAAAACGGTGCCAAGGCAGCTATTTTTTGCTTTGCCTCACAAAAAGTGTAATATTGAGCAACCAAAAATCATATGTACCCTAAAATAGTACCAACAAAACTGTCACCTTAGTTCCCAAAATGGGGTCACTTTTTGGAGTTTCTACTCTAGGGGTGCATAAGGGGGTCTTCAAATGTGACATGAGAACTTAAAATTTTCCCAGTGAAATCTGCCCTCCAAAAACCATATGGTGTTCCTTTCCTTCTGCGCCCTGCCGTGTGTCTGTACAGCAGTTTACCACCAACATGTGGGGTGTTTCTGTAAACTGCAGAATCAGGGTAATAAATATTGAGATTTGTTTGGCACTTAACGCTTGTTTTGTTACTGGAAAAAATGGATTAAAATGGAAAATCTGCCAAAAAAAAGTTAAATTCTGAAATTTCGTCTACATTTTCCTTTTATTCTTGTGGAACACCTAAAGGGTTAACAACGTTTGTAAAATCAGTTTTGAATACCTTGAGGGGTGTAGATTCTAAAATGGAGTCATCTTTTGGTGGTTTCTTTTATGTAAGCCTCACAAAGTGACTTCAGACCTGAACTGGTCCTTAAAAAGTGGGTTTTGGAAATTTTCTGAAAAATTTCAAGATTTGCTTCTAAACTTGTAAGCCTTCTAACGTGCCAAAAAAATAAAATAAATTTTCAAAATGATCCAAACATGAGGTAGACATATGGGGAATGTAAAGTAATAGCTATTTTTGGAGGTATTTATGTATTTTAAAAGTAGAGAAATTGAAATTTGCTAATTTTTCTAAATTTTTGGTAAATGTATTTTTTCATAAATAAAAATCAAATATTTTGACCCAAATTTGCCACTGTCATGAAGTACAATATGTGACGAGAAAAGAGTCTCAGAATGGCCTGGATGAGTAAAAGCATTTTAAAGTTATCACCACATAAAGTGGTACATGTCAGATTTGCTAAAAATGGCCTGGTGAAAAATGGCAGGGTCCTTAAGGGCTTAAAGCGGTGAAGAGAAATGGCTGGGTTGTTATGGAAACCTGCACTAAACCTGTGCGTGTCTGTGGAGAGTATGGCAGTTGGGATTTGAAGAGAGAGGCTCCCAGGCTAATATTGGCTAATGCAGGTTATATTTTGGGAATATCTCAGGAACGGTACGTCCTAGAGAGCTGAGACCCGGCCTAAAACCTTCTCGGGCACCTGATGTACCTGTGTGCCGCATTTGGTGAAAATCAGTCCAGTAGTTTGGTCGCGCATGAAGAACAGAAAGACAGAGGGACAGACAGACAGAGAGAAACTCATTTTTATAATATAAGGAGATACATACAGTTTTACTCCAGGTTTCCATAACAACCCAGCCATTTTCCTTCACTGCTGTAGGTCAGCTTTAGGCTTGGGTTACATCACGACAATAAGTTGCACAACACATAGGGCACAACTACACTGCTACATGTGTCACGCAACATTGATGTCACGCAACAATTTTTATAATGATAGTCTGTAGTGTTGCACTGCAACATGCGACATGCTGCAACTGCGACGCGACAGTCGCACAAAAATCCGTCTTAAATGGATTTTTTGTGACTGTCGTGTCGCAGTCGGAGCATGTCGCAATAAGTCACAGTGCGACACTATAGCCTATCATTATAAAAATTGATGTGCGACATTGGTGCGACAAAATGTTGCACGACACGTCATTGCGTAGCCCTAGCCTTATAGGGGCAGGGCGCTGTGGAGGTCACTTTTAAGCGGGCAGGGGCCACTATTAAAGGGGCAGCTGCTGTGGAGGTCACTGTTAAGGTGGCAGGGGCCATTCTTAAAGGGGCAGCTGCTGTGGCGGTCACTGTTAAAGGGGCAAGCACTGTTGAGGTAACTGTTAAAGGGGCGTTCACTGTGGATGTTACTGTTAAGGGGGAAGGCCACTGTGAAGGTCACTGTTAAAGGGGTGGGCACTGTGGGGGTCACTGTTAAAGGGGCAAGCACTGTTGAGGTAGCTGTTAAAGGGGCATTCACTGTGGATATTACTGTTAAGGGGGCAGGCCGCTGTAAAGGTCACTATTAAAGGGACGGGCACTGTAGAGGTCACTGTTAAGGAGGCAGGGGCCATAATTAAAGGGGCAGCTGCTGTGTAGGTCACTGTTAAGGTAGCAGTGTAATGTGAAGTCACTGTTAAGGGAGCGGGGTACTGTGGAGATTACTGTTAAAGGGACGGGTGCTGTAGAGGTCTCTGTTAAAGGGGTAAGGAACAGTGGAGGTCACAGAAAAGGAGACGGTCCCCTATGGAGGGCAGTTTAAGGGGTGGGCCCCTGAGGAGGTCACTGTCAAGGGAGTGGGGTGCTGTGAAACTCACTGTTAAAGGGGCGGGCTGCTCAGAAGGTCAAAGTTAAGGGGATGGGCTGCTATGGAGGTCCTATTTTAAGGAGGCAGGGCACTGTGGGGGGTCAGTGTTAAGGGGTAGGGGTCTGTGGCGTTGACTGTTAAGGAGCGGGGGTACTGTAGAGGTCACTATTATGGGGGGATGTAGGATTCACTGTTAAGAGAGCGGGGTGCTGTAGAGCTCACTGTTATTGGTGATACTGTCCATATCTTTTAATGACACACACATACAATAAATAAAAAAGATGAAATATACCCGGGCGAAGCCTAGTCCTTCTGCTAGTTGTATAATAAAGGTGAGTGTACAGTAAAGGTGAGCGAATATGAGGTATACGGAGGTACAAGGAATCATCTTTTCTAGTGTTACAGGGACAGTGTAGGGACAGAATAGAAAACAATAATTGTGTAGAAAACTAGGGTCTCTTTAGAGAAAGAAGTTTCATGAAGTGAGGGGCTGGGTGAGGCACAGATAGTGCTTAATAATACTGCTGCTGCAGAACTTTATCCTAGCAGTTCTGTGCTACAATACCAGCCACCTGCAAGAAAAAATATTTTTTTTCTATTTTAAACGGAGACAGCTGTTTTTTTTTTTTAATTCAAAACCTCCGATTTCTTGTACATATTATTATTGCCAGCACAGTTCCCCAATAGCATTCTGCTGCTGAGCAATTACACATTTTTATTTCAGTGCATTATATCTGTCTGGTGTTATTAAATGCATTGTATTATAACAAAAGCATTTACGGTAATAAGGCCATTATTATACGATTGATTTTAGATGCAAATTACACTGTGGATTTGTGGGCAGGAGATTAAACGCATTACAAGTTTTGCGTTACAAAACCAGCCACCTGCAAGAAAAATATATAGAGTTTTTCTCATTTGAACAGATAGCTGTTTTTTTTGTTCAAAACCTTGTTTCTAGTACATATTATTATTGCCAGCACAGCACTTCAATAGCATTTGCTATGCCGAGCATTACACATTTTTCAGTGCATTATATCTGTCTAGTGTTATTAAACGCAGTTCATTATAGCGCAAGCATTTTACGTCAATAACACTATTATCATACAAGTCAACTTAGATGCAAATTTCACCATCCTGCCTGTCCTGAAATGTTATACATTGGTTTTGTGGGCAGGAGATTAATTGCATTACAAGTTTTCAGCTGCTGCAGAAACTTATAGCAGTTTTGTGTTACAAAACCAGCCACCTGCAAGAAAAAAGTGATTCTTTTTCTTCTCATTTCAACAGAGACAGCTGGGTTTTTTTTGTTCAAAACCTCACGTTTCTAGAACATCTTATTATTGCCAGCATGGCACCCACTATCATTCTGCTGCTGAGCAATTGCACAAGCATTTTATAGCAATAATGCCATTGTTAGACATGTGAACTTAGACGTAAATTACACCGTAGAAGCAGACATTTTACTGCCTGCATTGAAATTTTTATACATTGGTGTTGTGGGCAGGAGACTAACCGCATTACAAGTTTGCAATGTGTATTTTATAATATAGAAAATCTCTGTTTTGACACACGTATAACACAATATAAAAATGTTACATTGACCATTCCTGCATTGTTATATATTGTTTTTGGGGGCAGGGGGAGAATAATCGCATTACAGGTTTCAAATGTGTGTTTTACAGTAGAGAAAGGTCTTTTTTGAAATTGCATTTTTACATATTATCATCACTAATACTTCATTATTCCCAAAGTAAAAAATCAATAGCAGTGTTCACTGTGTTTGTAGAAGGAGAAGGACATTTAATTGGGCCTCCGTCTTTACTCCTTCCCGCAGCTCCAACATAAAATTACGTTGGTGGTGGTGGGTTTAAAGATGGCGCCCACTACGCTTGCGAACACCTGGGACCAATGTATGCAATCAACGTTAATGTCGCTTGCATACATTTAACCCCTCAGGTGCCATAGTCATGCCATCTGTAAGATTAAAAACTGAGTGCCCGTTCCTGGCCGTGCACCAGCTCGCCCCAGTGAGGATCAAGGGAGCCAGATGTGCAGCAACCTCTGTACTCCTGAGTGGCACGAGAACAGGGCTCCATAGGAACACAGTGTAATCCTAATGATTGCTAGTTAAATTTCCCTAGGGGGACTATTAAAAAGTTAAAAAAGAAAAAGAAAAGGTGTTTAAAAATATACAAAACTGTGGAAAACTGTGAAATGGGAAAAAAGTCAAAATGGCTGATTTGCTGTTTTTTGGTCACTTCATCTCCCATAAAAAATTGAAAAAAGGTGACCAAAAATCCCCCCCACCCCAAATGGTATCAATGAAAAGTACAGGTCGCCCCACAAAAAATTAGACCTCATACAGTTCCAGTAGCCGAGAAGATTGTCTTCAGCTTCTCGCTGTACCAACACATTGGCACCCTGCATACTAACACAAAATCATCTTAGTGCCACATGCTGTGCCCTGAATATAACAGCAGCATTAGTGCTACATACAGGGTCCTCTGTATATAGTACCACACACTCTGTGCCTTCTGTATATAGTGTCACACACTCTGTGCCCTCTGTATATAGTTCCACACACTGTGCCCTCTGTACATGGTGCCACATGCTCTGTGCCCTCCAGTGGCGTACATAGAGAAGTAAGGGCCCCATAGCAAGGATCAAACCAGTCCTCCCACACAGAATAGAAGGGTTTATGCCTAAACCCTTTTCAATGACCCTTGGGCCATTTTTCCACTGCCTCATTTGCTAAAAGTTGTTTCTTTAGAGGGTGCAAGTGGGTGAGGGTGACCAGGTTTTCACCCCCATTCAAAGAGGGGATGATACCAACCGGGCCCCCTCTTGCCCTGGGCCCCATGGCAGTTGCATGGTCTGCCGCTATGGTAGTTATGCCCCTGGCGCAGGAGCGTAGCTTAAGGCTCATGGGCCCTGGTGCAAGAGTTCAGCTTGGGCCCCCTTCCATCAGTAATTTGTGTGTCTTCTTATGCGGCACAAGGGTCTTTGGGCCCCCTCAGGCTCCTGGGCCCGGTAGCGACTGCTACCTCTGCACCCCCTATAGCTACACCCCTGCCCATAACACTGTGTGGGGGGGGATTTTTTGGAAGGTTTTAAATGTGGTAAAGCATAACGCAATGGCGTGGTGTGTTTATAAACACGCAGTTCGTTACCGCAGTCAAACATGTCTTTTTAATCAAAGCTATATATGTCAGTGTCACTCTGACATTTGCTATTGCTATAAAAAATGTAATAATTCATAAAAATTACCTTAGAGATAACATCTTTTCCTAAAACTGGAGTCCTAGGAGGCTACAGGGTGTTATTTACCAAGTTTCAGGGCAATTGGAGCAACTTTGGTTCGGGTAGAATCGATTCGGGTCCGAATCCTTTCCAAAATTCTGCAAACCTGAAACAAATCAAATCTCAAAAGGTTTGCTCATCTTTAGGGCGCATTCACACGACTGCGCCGTGTTTTGCGTTCAGCAAATCATGGATACCGTCCGTGTACGTTTCACAATTTGCAGAACAGAAAGGGCGGCCCATTATAGAAATTCCTGTTCTTGTCTGCGATTGCGGACAAGAATATGGCATATTCTATCTGTTTTGCAAAGCCACAGAATGGAGCAACAGATGCGGAGAACACATGGTGTGCTGTCCGCATCTTTTGCAGCCCCATTGAAATTAATATGTCTGCACCTGTTCTGCAAAATTGCAGAACGGATGTGGACCCATTCATACAGTCGTGTGAATGAGACCTTAGTCTACAGTATTAAAAACTGACATATTTCTACACAGGCTAAGTAAAACAGCCCTCCGCATTTTATTTGCTTTGACCCTCAATTGCGCATACACATAAAAAAAGGCAGTGTACAGTGTGTAATATTTAATCTGCAGTTATAATATAAACATTATAACTTTAATGAGGGCTACAACTGGACGGTCTGATGAAGCGTTGAGGTGTGAGCACACATAATACCTGACAGACTATTTCAGAGCTGTCCTGTGACTACAGAGGTCATGTCATGTGAGGGTAATTTAGTGGGAGAGGGTTATTGTAGCTATACTACAATATCTGGGTCAGTGAATAGGTATGCCTGGTTACTTATGTTCACTGCCTGAATAATTCAGAATGACAAGATTTCACTCTTTGTTTGTATTAAGTACTAAGCTTTTTTTTCTACATTTTTTTGGAAACAGACAACACTGCTTGCATCATTTGGCTGAGATTTAAATAGCTATACATAACATGCTTCTCCTGGATACACAGCACCCATTCGGTCATCACGTCAGCTGCTCCCTACCTATCATCTCAGTTAAGCCACTTCTTCTCAGCCAGTAGCAGGAGAGGCCTCAGATCAGACACAGACCAATGGCTTTGCTGTCACTAAGGGAGGGAAATACAGAGAGCTATTGAAGGTCTGTGGTATGTGTCAGAGCTTTTTATTGTAGAGCTGTGAATTTGCTTTTTGTGCTGATTTCACAAAAGAATAGCAAAATCTGTTTTTGAACTCCTCCGTGCTTAGAAAAGGCATCTCTCTGTATAGTTAATACTGAATAAGACATTCATAGCAATTTTATATTTAAGTTCAGTCTAAAAAAAAATGTACAGCTTTATGCATGGTTAACTTGTCTTTATCTCATGTGAAAAAAAGGCTACGCTCTGGGAAGACTGCAATACCATGGGTTAACGTTCAGATTTAATTCATACATTTTACAATGTGCGCTTACATCTAATGCGTTAACCTTAAAAACATTTTAATAACGTGAACAAGTGTAACAGATGAAGATTTATTATGCAAAATAATTTCACAGTACCCCAGGAACTAGAGTGTGGCAGAATTCACTACAGAATTCACGTAGTTTCCAATTTACATTATGATATTCATATAGAGCTAGTATAGATCACAGTATTTTACATATTTTGCAACATAACAATGACTGCATTATTCTCTACCTAACTTTTAGGTTGTACTTGTCAGAGCCATGCTAATAATCTAATATTCCCTTAGCAGTATTTTATGTATATACTTAGTGTTACGAATACATGTATACAATTCAGATGATCTGGTATAAATGTGTACATGAAAGTGTTACAAATATCTATCTATCTATCTATCTATCTATCTATCTATCTATCTATCTATCTATCTTTTATCTATACCACCAACATATTATTCAACACTGTACATTTTGAAATAGAAAGAGAGACAATATACAGTACATCGGGGTTAGGCAGTCTTATACACACGATACAGCTAGCACTAACATATTCATCCTTTATAATGAGGATACAATACACAACCTCATACAGAGACAGTACAAAAGAAGAGCCGGTCAAGACTTATATACTAAGCCGTTAAAACGTATGCTTTTGGGAGATGATATATGAAAGATACCATTCTGTAGAGAAACCAATTGCATTGAAAATGGGATGATTAAAAGTTCTGGACTGGATGTTTACTGCCACTATTAGGAAAGATGGTATACATTTTGTGTTTATTTTACTTATTTTCCCTATAATATTACTTATTTGCTACTATATATATTGTAAAACACGTATGCTATAGGATTATGGTTATCAAGTAGTTAACTGACAGTGGTGGTTCTTAGCGTGCATATAAGAAATTAAATGTACAAGCAATACAAGTATATAAGGCTCGGTTTACACTTAACTCTGTTTTTAATAGTTTTTTTTTTATTTTCCATAGGTCTAAACTGATTGGACATTTGATGGCTAAAATTATGCCAATCTGAACTAGCTTTCTTTATTCAAGTATATATATGGCACTGTACCCAACAATGCCCTCTTTTTTAGATTGTGAAAAAATAATCTGACAGAACTGATAAAAATTAAGTCTTGTACATTTTGCATAATTTTACATTACTTTGAATTGAATAGGATGCATTAAGAGTCCCTATCTGTCTATATGTCATAGACATTTGCAGTTAGGAAATGACTTAAATATAATAGGACACAAACAGCAAATTTTAACAGAAAAAAAAAGAATTCAAAGAGTTAAATTATGAAGAGAATTTAAGATTGCAGGATATACTGTTATTGTAGACTATTTATCAACGTACATACTACTAGACACTGAGATCAGCTCTCGGATCCAAATTGCTACAGTATATTACAAAGCGAGAGCACATGCCGAGAACCCTTTGCAAGTACCGTGCAGTTTAAATAAAAACGTCTACTTTTATCCTCTTTGAAACGGGAGATTTTAAATGATGATTCCCTTTGAGCCGTACATCTACATATGTGTTGGGTAATTAAATATACATATGGAGTAATAGAGTTTAGAAATGTTGAAGATCGTCTTTCTTTGGGTTGAATTCTATGTCTGTGTTTATTCAAGTGATATACAGTCTACGTTGGATATATACATATATATTTGTAGAAGAGGAGAGTAAAAAGTACTAGAAATAGTGTGGAAATCCATCGAAATATATTAGATCTCAAGCACTGTGATATATCCATTATTATTCCCAACTGGTAAATTTGAATTTTCTCTCTTCCCGCAACCCTATGGAGGCATCTAGCGAGCACCATGAAGCATGTTAATGTGCCATAATAGTATTGCCCTCCATTATTATTGCTAATATATGCAGAATTAATTCTACACAATTAAGTGCTTAGTGTTGTGTACTTTTCTAAAATATAGGATTGTAAATCCATTGTTTGTCAGAGGCTACTGGGATATTATGATTTTGCTTCTACAATAGTTCTATATTTAGTACAGCAGCATATTTTCATCACAAATAAATTCAAAGGTCTATCCAAAAAACTATATTGAACAGAAGGAGTCTGATTAAATCTATATTTTAAACTTTAGTCTATTGTTATACTTTTGAGTTGCTTCTGTATGTCAGTTGCACGGAGAACTGGATTACTGCAGATATCTACTAGTACTGAATACATGTAGAGATTGCTAAATACTGTACATCTAGTTTATTTTATGTGAAGGATGCATATTTTTGTAGCACTAAATGCTCACAGGCAGGCAATATGAAAAACGGGTATGGAAAGTTTTGAGAGTGGTGGAGGCAAGGCATAAAAGGCTTTGGGAGGCAAAGCTTTAAGGTAAAGAGTCATAAGCAGTATTGTTATAATCTTTTAATGCAAAGTTTTGGCCAAAATAGTTCATGAGTCTGACATTTCTTTTTGGTAAAGTAGGATTAATTAAATAGATATTACCCACTAAGTGTTTACTGCAAATTTTATATAGTATTTCCCTTAGTAAAGTGTTATTTCTTGTTCAGTCATCCATCCTGGCTTCTTGCCAGTCTTCATAACTGCATCCTTGGCAACTGCCAGTGCCTGATGACAACATGGGTCAGCAGGTCATCCAGTCCGACTAGACCAGTTCTGGTCCTGTCTTTCACCCCCGGCCACATTGTCTTGCCATAGCAATTGGGGCAACTCAATATCATAATCAATCCTGTACTGCTAGAACTGATTATTGAGGCATCTGCTCCATTGAGTTGGTTCTGTTGTGGCCTAATTGTCTGTATTTGATTGTCTTCTGTGTACAGTATCAGGCATTTGTCCATCTCTTGGCCCCAAGGCTAATCTGTCTCTGGGCTCCAACTTGAATATCCTGTGTCCCCTTTCTGTTGGTTCTGCTGTATAGTAAAGACTATAACGTCTGCTGTTTTTGTGTCTTGGCAGCTTGGCAGTCTTTTCTAAGGGCCATGACCTTAGTGGCTTCCATAAAGTGTAAAAAAAAGTAGCAGCAAATTAAACACACAGTAATCATCATATTCCTCTTTGCTCCATTGTTGATGCTCTGGCAGTCCCTTGGCGGTCTCTATTTATATAAAACTTGATAAAATAGTAAGTCTTTGTTTCAGTAATCTTACACATGGGCACTGCGTGATCCGGTAAAGTAGGTCATCTTTACACAATCAGTCTGTCTTATAAATGTGGTATAAAGTGAGCTCCTGATGAAGCTAGTTTTAAACCTGGGTTGGGCAATCCTTAGACTTCAGGTTTTATTGTTATTGGTGTGTTTTATCCTGTAGGTAAAATAAACACTGCATGTTTTAGCCGCCATCAACTGTGCTTCACTATTGAGTACTTTTTCCTGCTATTGGAGTTTATGAAGAAATCTAGTGATAGTGTGGTCATCATCTGCAGTGGTGCATGGTAGTTGGCAGTATTAAGGAGAAACTATTGATTACGTCTTTCCTTTTTCCTGCAATAGAAGTTTAGGAACAGATCTAGTGATAATGTGGTCATCATCTGCAGTGGTGGTTGGTAGCATTGAGAAGAGACTATCAAGTACTTCTTTCCTTTTTCCTGCTATGGGTTTAGGAAGAGTTCTGGTGATAATGCTGTCTTTATCCACAGTGGTTGGCAGCATTGAGAAGAGACTATCAAGTACTTCTTAACTCTTTCCTGCAATGGGAGTTTATAAAGAGATTCTGGTGATAGTGTGGTTGTCATGGTTGTCATCCACAATGGTGCATGGTGGTCAGCAGCATTGACAAGAAACATAGGAGGAACTTCTAATCAGAATATCAGAGGAATTTGAGTGTGTCCATATCTTATCCATTACTTTTATAAGAAGAAGCAGCATGGATCCATTGATAAGACAAGTCTTTGTTTACATCCTGGGAAAGATGTCGTACTGGTCTGCTACAGTCAACCATTGGCCTCAACTTGGACTAACTATAGCACGTCATTGCTGAGTCCAGGGGCATAGCTATAGGGGGTGCAGAGGTAGCAGTCGCTACCGGGCCCAGGAGCCTGAGGCGGCCCAAAGACTCTTGTGCCGCATAAGAAGACAAACAGAGCACTAAGGGAAGGGGGGCCCAAGCTGAACTCTTGCACCAGGGCCCATGAACCTTTAGATACGCCCCTGGCTGAGTCCATTATTACATTTACTGCTGCAAATTTAAAAAGGCCAGGGGTTCCTTAGACACTAAGTTCAGTTAGCCTCTGCATGTACCATCATGGCACAGAAGGTGCCCTTTTCTGGTCTGTAACAAAAACTAATACCTGCTTACAAAAGAACTATGAAAAGTTGGTCACAGTAAAAAGTTTTGAGCTTTATGCATAAGGTGCCTAGCTGACCCTGAATACAAATTGTTTTAATCTTGGTTGGCCAGTTTATCTGTGTGAACAGATAAAGTGTTCTTCACCATTATTTAAAGATTAGTATATTTACCTTATCATGGGACTTGTCTGGTTTAGTATATTTTATGTAGATAAACTTTCAATTGTGGAAAGCAAATGAGCTACAAATATATTTTTTGAATTGGTATCCTTTTAAAACAATCTGGCATCATGGCCAATTTTAAAATGTTGACTTGGCATTTGGAAGACAGAGTTACATAACAAACTGTATCTTCATGTGCATGTCAACATACAAGACACTATAACATTCATTGTGTCGTGATTGTATATACGTTAATATTGCCTGCCTGTCTGCCTTGCGTCCTTGAACAAACAAGCATCCAGAAACCAATACACAACAATACTTAAAGAGCAAACTGCTCCTAATAAAAGTGTCAGGATGAATATTGGTGAGTTAATTTCTGAATTTTAAGATTTGATTATGTAATTATTGAGTTGAACGTCCGTTAGTATAACCCAGAGGATCCCCCTACAATAAACCTAATGAAAAGCAATGTTCCAGTGTAAAAGAAAGACTGACATAGATGATTGATATAGACAAACAGCAATAAAGATCGGTAGACTCATATGATACACATAAGAAAAATAACATTCAAGGCAATAGAAAGGAAACATTTCTTTACCTGCTGGATGTGAAAGCAGTCAGGGTTAATGAAAAGCTGAGATGCCTTTGGTGAGATTTGTTGCTAAGAATCTCAGCTGCATCTCTGTGGACAGGCTGCAATCTTATCGGTATATATTCTCCTTGCTGCACAACCGTGAATTGGGGTCAGTAAGAAACTGTCTACGGCTCACAGGGAGTGGGAGGGTGGCAGCCAGGGATCAGGAGGTAAGCAAATCTATATACTGAATCATATATATTATATATATATATATATATATATATATATATATCCATCCCATAAAGTCCACTGTATGTCCTTAGTCCAGAGGATAGTCCAGTTTGAAATACCAACATATATACAGTGCCTTAAGAAAGTATTCGGCCCCCCTGGAACTTTTCAACCTTTTGCCACATTTCAGGCTTCAAACAAAAAGATATAACATTTTACATTTTGGTGAAGAATCAACAAGTGGGTCACAATTGTGAAGTGGAACGAAATTTATTGGATCATTTAAACTTTTTTTGTAATAATAAAACTGAAAAGTGGGGCGTGCAAAATTATTTGGCCCCTTTGCATTGTCTTTGTTGCGCGATCTTTTTCTGTGATTACAGCTACAAGTCGCTTGGGGTATGTCTGTATCAGTTTTGCACATCTTGAGCCTGAAATTTGTGAACAGCAGTTTTCAGCTCTTTCCACATATTCTCAATTGGATTCAGGTCTGGACTTCGACTTGGCCATTCTAAGACCTGAATACGTTTATTTTTGAACCATTCCATTGTAGATTTTGCTTTATGTAGACTCCAACAGGTTTTCATCCAGAATTGTCCTGTATTTGGCTCCATCCATCTTCCCATCAATTTTAACTATCTTCCCTGTCCCTGCTGATGAAATGCAGGCCCAAACCATGATGCTGCCACCACCATGTTTGACAGTGGGGATGGTGTGTTCATGGTGATGAGCTGTGTTGCTTTAATGCCAAACATATCGTTTCCAAAAAGTTCGATTTTGGTTTCATCTGACCAGAGCACCTTCTTCCACATGTTTGGTGTGTCTCCCAGGTGGCTTGTGGCAAACTGTAAACAAGACTTTTTATGGATATCTTTGAGAAATGGCTTTCTTCTTGCCACTCTTCCATAAAGGCCAGATTTGTGGAGTGTTTGACTGATTGTTGTCCTATGGACAGACTCTCCCACCTCAGCTGTAGATCTCTGCAGTTCATCCAGAGTGATCATGGGCCTCTTGGCTGAATCTCTGATCAGTCTTCTCCTTGTTTGAGATGAAAGTTTAGAGGGACAGCCGGGTCTTGGTAGATTTGCAGTGGTCTGATACTCCTTACATTTCAATATGATCGCTTGCACAGTGCTCCTTGGGACGTTTAAAGCTTGGGAAATCTTTTGGTATCCAAATCCGGCTTTAACCCCTTAAGGCCGAAGCTACTTTTACACTTAAAGGGTTTCTGTCACCAGTGTTGGGCATATAAAACAGGATGACATTTGCAATGTGCAAATGTCACCTGATGCCCAAACTGGTGAACATTTTTTTACTGGTGCCCCCGTTTTTGAAATAAATCAACTTTTGTGGTATGCAAATGAAGCTTACTAGGTGCAAGGGGCGGTTACCTCGCACCTAGTAAGCGCCGTTTGCCCACCCGCGGTCACGCCTACCTTCACTTGATTGACAGGGCCAGGCAGCTCGCTCTAGCTGCTCCTGGCCCTGTCCGTGCTGAAAATCCCGCGCCTGCGCCGTTCGGACTTCATTCGGCGCAGGCGCAGTGAGTGCCGATTGCTGCCGGGCTCCCGGCTTCCTCACTGCGCCTGCGCCGCCTTCTCTTCTGGGTGTTCTGTGACGTCATCGGCGCAGGCGCAGTGAGGAAGCCGGGAGCCCGGCAGCAATCGGCACTCACTGCGCCTGCGCCGAATGAAGTCCGAACGGCGCAGGCGCGGGATTTTCAGCACGGACAGGGCCAGGAGCAGCTAGAGCGAGCTGCCTGGCCCTGTCAATCAAGTGAAGGTAGGCGTGACCGCGGGTGGGCAAACGGCGCTTACTAGGTGCGAGGTAACCGCCCCTTGCACCTAGTAAGCTTCATTTGCATACCACAAAAGTTGATTTATTTCAAAAACGGGGGCACCAGTAAAAAAATGTTCACCAGTTTGGGCATCAGGTGACATTTGCACATTGCAAATGTCATCCTGTTTTATATGCCCAACACTGGTGACAGAAACCCTTTAATGCCGAAGCCACATTTTTAAAATCTGCCATGTGTCACTTTATCAATTCATAACTTTGGGATTCTTTCACCGATTCGACTGATTCCAAGATTGTTTTTTCGTGACACATTGTACTCCACGACAGTGGTAAATTTGAGTCAATATAAATCACCTGTATTTATAAAAAAATCCTAAATTTACAGAAAATTTGGAAAAATTTGTAATTTTCAAACTTTGAATTTCTCTGCTATTAAGGCAGATAGTGATCCCTCACAAAATAGTTATTACTTTACATGTCCCATATGTCTACTTTATGTTGCCATCATTTTGTAGATGTAATTTTATTTTTTGGGGATGTTAGAAGGCTTAGAATTTTAGAATCAATTCTTAAATTTTTTTAGAAATTTTCCAAAACCATTTTTTTTAAGCACCAGTTCAGTTCTGAAGTCACTTTGTGGGGCTAACATAATAGAAACCACCATAAATGACCCCATTTTAGAAACTACACCCCTCAAGGTTTTCAAAACTAATTTTACAAACTGTGTTAACCCTTTATGTATTCCACAAGAATTAAAGGAAAATGGAGATGACATTTCAAAATTTCACTTTTTTTGCAGATTTTCCATTTTAATCCATTTTTTCCTGTAACAAATCAAGGGTTAATAGCAAAAAAACCCTCAAAAATTATTACCCTGATTCTGCGATTTAAAGAAACACCCCGCATGTGATTGTAAACTACTGTATGGGCGCATGGCCAAGCGCAGAAGGAAAGGTGCGCCAGATGGTTTTTGGAGGGCGGATTTTGCTGGACTGGATTTGAGACACCATGTTCCCATTTGAAGCCCCCCCGATGCACCCCTACAGTAGAAACAACCAAAAAGTGCCCATATTTTGGAAACTAAGGGATAAGGTGACAGTGTTATTGATACTATTTGGGGAACATATGATTTTTGATCACTTTATATTACACTTTTGTTAGGCAAGGTAAACAAAAATGGCTGTTCTGGCTGTTTTTTTTTTTTTTTACTGTGTCACCTGAGGGGTTAACTAATGTGATATTTTGTAGAGAAGGTTGTTACGAACGTGGCAGTACCTAACATGTATAGTTTTTTCATTTTTATTTAAGTTTTACACAATATATCATTTTTGAAACAAACAAATCATGTTTTAGTGTCTCCATTGTGAGAGCTGTAGTTTTTTATTTTTGGGCAATTGTCTCAGGTAGGGGCTCATTTTTTGCGGGAAGAGGTGACGGTTAGATTGGTACTATTTTGGGGGGCATATGCCTTTTTGATCGCTTGGTATTACACTTTTTGTGATGTAAAGTGACAAAAATTGGCTTTTTTGACCCTGTTTTTATTTTATTTTTTTTACGGTGTTCACCTGAGGGGTTGGGACATGTGATATTTTTGTAGAGCAGGTTGTTACGAACGTGGCGATACCTAACATGCTTGGGGTATTTTTTATCTTTTTTTACTAATTTCAAATTTGAGTTTTGGGGGGAAAAAGGGATTTTTTTAACACTTTTTTTTACACTTTTTTTTAAATTTTTTTACACTTTTTTTTACACTTTCTTAGACTCAGACCCACTTGGTTCTTGAAGATCCAGTGGGTCTGATTGTTCTATAATACACTACAGTACACTGTATAGTGTACTGCAGTGCATTTTCACTCTTGCTAAGCCTTGTCAGGCTCCTGCCTTTAGCAGGAGCCTGATGAGGCTTAGCTTACACCATGGCAACCGAGACGCTTCTGAAAGCGTCTGGTTGCCATGGTAACCATCGGGACGCTGCCACAGCAGAGCAGCGTCCCGATGGAAGGGAGAGGGAGCTTCCTCCCTCTCATCTGGCCACACCATCGGCGCTGCCAGCGCCCGATGGCGAGAGGGAGGGAGCTCCCTCCCTGTTAACCCCTTCCATACAGCGGTCCCTACGGACCGCGGCATGGAAGGGGTTAAACTGCTGACATCGGTGCTGTATGCTGATACTCTGCTTGAAAACTCTCGGCCATCCTGAAATATTATTGCGGGCGGCACTCTCGCCGCAGCCGCCCGCCACATCGCCCGCCGCCCGCCTATATCTCCCCCCCACCCACCCAAAACGGCCATCAAAGAAAACAGTGGGGTGGGGGGGGATATATATATATTATATTGCTAATTTTTTTTTTTTTTAAATTTTACAGTTTATTGCAGCACGATCGCTGCGATCGCTAGCCCGGGACCGCCCCCATTGGTCCCGGGCTGGTTAGCTGAGACCCCTGGCTGTAAGTAACAGCCGGGGTCTCAGCACTGTCACCATGTCATCAGACATGGTGACAGTTTAATGCCATGACGGCTTATCCCGTCATGGGGCGGCAAGCGGCTCCTGCCCATGACGGGATAAGCCGTCATTCGGCGTTAAGGGGTTTAAACTTCTCCACAACAGTATCACGGACCTGCCTGGTGTGTTCCTTGGTCTCATGATGCAGAACCCTGAGACTATCACAGAGCAGGTGCATTTATACGGAGACTTGATTACACACAGGTGGATTCTATTTATCTTCATCAGTCATTTAGGACAACATTGGATCATTCAGAGATCCTCAATGAACTTCTGGAGTGAGTTTTCTGAACTGAAAGTAAATGGGCCGAATAATTTTGCACGCCCCAACTTTTCAGTTTTATTATTACAAAAAAAGTTTAAATGATCCAATAAATTTCGTTCCACTTCACAATTGTGACCCACTTGTTGTTGATTCTTCACCAAAATGTAAAATGTTATATCTTTTTGTTTGAAGCCTGAAATGTGGCAAAAGGTTGAAAAGTTCCAGGGGGCCAAATACTTTCGCAAGGCACTGTATATTCTAAAAGTTTTTGGTGGCATAACACTTATAGGGGTTCGCTAGGTTATTCTATCACTTTGTTATTTGTGGGGGTCAGACCTCTGAGTAGGAAAACAAAGGCTAAAGCCCTAGCCTAATAAACAAAACTTCCACACCCATGCAACATTTTTTTTTGAAAGATATATGTAGCTCAATGCCAAGATTTACCTGTTCATAAACTAGGTCCAAAAGCATCATTGCAGTATAGCAATAAAAAAGGCAAGTTAATATGTATTTGTAGTTTTCCTTGTTATGGTACTTTTCCTATGGTGATCTAAGTTCAGTTCAATTCAGTTCAGTTGAAACGTGGGAGTTCTAAATATGGGCATAATACAACCATGTGCATGAGTCAATTTTGCATTTGGAAATTGTATGTTAAAAGCACACTTTTTTGAAACTGGCATATGCATCTTGTTATTTTATATTAACTATTAATGAAATATTTTCAGGTTTGTTTAATTATAACAAATGCAAAATCTTATATCTATAGTTTCAGAAATGTAGACATTTTAACAGTGGTGTCTCGAGATACAATAATTTCAACATCCAATGGTGTTTCCAGGACTATCATAAGTTGAAACTAGACTCAATATACAATGCCTCCGACTCAGATCCAAACAATCAATGCCACTTCTCTAGTAAATAGCTGTATTAGTTAATAGTTAACAGATATTCTTGACTGTTATATTTAAGGACATGTTTATCTGTCTTAGTTATCTGCTTATTTTTTCTTAAATTCTCATTTTCTCTTATCTTGGATGAATTTTGGGGCTTTGGAACTGATTACTCAACTTACAATGGTTTCAACATACAATGGTCGTCCTAGAACCAATTAATATTGTAACGTGAGGGTCTGCTGTATTTTCAAAATGCATATTTAACCACTTGGCGACTCCCCATAGGCTTTAAACATCTGGGCAGTTCTGCACATAATTCTGCAAGGACATTCCTGAACATCATTGTAGAGTTAGCCGTTGTGGGAGTGGAGACTGCATGTGGGCGGTATTGACAGCTGGGCTCTCCATAGAGAAGGCAGAGATTTTTTTTTTTATTTTATTTTTTACCTTCCCTCCCTTCTCCATTGCTGTATACATAGCACTCAATGAGCATTGGGTATACTAATCAGGAAACGACAGTGACACTTCCTGCTCTTGTCCTTGTGATCATGTGGACACTAGTCGACATGTATCTGCATGAACTGCAGGGTTTTAGGAGACCCAGATCAGCTCTGCATGTAGGCTGAACAGCTTTTGTATAATGTATTGGGGGGCTGTAGTCCCCATGTAACTGGGATTAATATGTCACTCCAGTTACATGAGATATCACCAATAAAAAAAAAAATAAATGTAATGTTTAAATGTTCCTAAAGGTTTTGTTTGACCTTTATGCGGACACAATGTGTACAAAAAATAAATAAATAAAAAATTAAAAAAAAAACATTGCACCGCAGCTTCTATCCATGCCCTTGACAACCATAACCCATACATCCCCTATAGTAAAATGACTCTTATGGAAAGGCGACATCATTATAAAGTATTTTAGTTTGTACTTTTTGCTCGCTAAAAAAGTGAAAAAACTACAGCTTCTCCTTTTATTTACATTTTCCAGAGTATAAAAAAAATAAAATAGAAATTACATAAAAACAAGGCCCCGGTGTATCACCTAAAAAGGTTACAAAAATGCATTACATTACTGAACAGGAAAAAAGGTTATGGTTTTCAAAGATGCATGTACAGTAATTAAAAAAAGAAAAAAAAAAGAAAAAAAAGAAAATGTATCTGATCAGGAAGAGGGGGTAAGTAGCCTGGCCTTGAACTAGTTTAATGCCCTGTTTTGTTTGCAATATAACAGCCAAGTGTTGATAACATTCTCAGATTTGAACAGTGGTATGGAAGAAGGAGATTCCTTGGTGGGAGCAGATTTATTAAGGCTGATAGAAATTGGCGACTATTATTTGGGTGTCAAAGTGCAGTGCTCTTGAATGTAGGAGAACATTATAGCAAATGGTGCCTCACCCATAATAGAGTTCATGGAAATCTGTCAATTTACAGATAAAAAGTAGGAAGTAGTAGGAAAAACTACTGAAAAGTGTACAGTTACAAGAAAAGCTAAGTGAACCTTTTGCAATTACCTGGATATCTGTATAATAATAAATGTGGTCTGATTGTTATCTAAGCCACAGTTATACACAGACCACAATTTAACTGAGCTAATAAAGCACAAATAGTTGTACCGTTATTGTCTTTCCCTGAGCCACATTGCGTAACCATCCACAGTGCAGGTAGCTGAGTAAGTGAACTTCGTGTTAATGACTTTTCTGAGACCTAATTGTTAAAATGTGTTTCAATAAAGCATTGTATGTGTGGGTTTAATAGGTGCTTTGCCATTAAATAAAGGCGCCACAATGCCTGGTTACTGAGAAATCTGTTCTTCTATAGAAAAAATAACTATTGTGACCCATGTCTCCATGAAAACAACAACCAGAAGACCTCAGATCATTCTGTTATAGAGAGGTATGAAGCTGGAAAAGGCTACAAAAGCATTGCTAAAGACCTGGGTGTATATCAATCCATGGTAAATCAAATTATCTTCAAATGAAGAACATTTAGAACTGCTACTACTTACCCTAGGAGTGGGTGTCCAATTAAGATCACCTCAAGTGCCACCAAGTTGCCAAACTGTAAAAAATCTCTGTTCATGTGTCCAGTACCAGAGAAACACTGAACAAGAATGGTGTTCATGGAAGAACACAATAAAGGAATCAGCTTACCTGGATGTTCCACATTGCTTCTGGGAAATATTCTATAAGTTTAAAGAATAGCCTGCCTAAACAATAAGAATTTTGTTTTGCAAGTCAGAGTTTTACCTTGATCCTATTGAGCGTGCTTTGGCATGACCTAAAGAGGTTTCTGCATGCAAGGCATCCCAGAAATCTTGACAAAGTTGAAACACATTTGCAGGGAGTAATGCGTCCAAAATCCCTCCTCAACATTATACAATGAAAGAGTCAGTTAAGCTAGCCATACAAATGAAATAAATTACATATGGTGGACCTGTAGACCATCTCTTGTCTACTAGTTTATTGGGGCAGTGCTTTCTGTGTTAGTTGTACTGGAAGGTAACTGCATTAGGTGAAGCCCAGTTCTGCCAGTCTTGTTTAACAACTAGTGTTGTTACAGATAGTTGGGTTTCAAGATGCCCGATTCTTTTGCTGTCTGGGAGATAACCTATGGCAACAACTCTCTCCCCTCTCCCCATCCAGGATACATACATGCTTGACTAAATTGAGACAACAGCTATCTAATATATGGTCAGCTTTACTTTTCTCTCCTTTTATGTTGCAGGTTTTCTCATAGTGCTCTATTAATGACAGAGTAGTAACAATAATAGTAATCTTTATTTATACAATTTACACATTAACAAGTCAATGATTAAACCAAGATGAGTGAGGGCCCTGCTCTTACAATCTTACAATCTATGAGGAACTAGCAGTGCCACAAAAGGTAAAAAGTGCTTGCTTGGTACAGTGGTCTATCTTAACTTAATAGGGAAGCACATATAAAGCTGTACGAGCCAGTTTCCAGCCACCATCTATAGTGCTTTTGAGTGCATGGGATGTGGTATATATTATTGGATAATGGGTCAGGTTCTGGGGAATAATTTTGAGGGTGGAGGCGGTGAATGTAGAACAATTAGACTGCGAATGACCACCCTAAAAATATTTTTATTGATGTTTTAGTGAGCATCCAAAACGATAGAATTTGGGAACTAGTCTACAGTATTTTTCGCCCTATAAGACGCACCTAGGTTTTAGAGGAGGACAATAATAAAAAAAATATTTTTCATCAGACCACCAATCAGACCCCCAATGTTAATCAGACCTCAGCTGACAGCCCCAATAAGACCCCCAATGTTAAAAAGACCCTAATAAGACCTTAGATCAGACCCCCAATCAGATCTCAGCTCAGACCTCAATGTGAAAGACCCCCAATCAGACCTCAGATAAGAGCCCCATGCCTTTTATCAGCTCCCATATGCCTCTCATCAGCCCCCTATATGCCTCTTACCAGCCCCCAGCAGTCGTATATCAGCCCCATGCCTCTCATCAGCCCCCTATATTCCTCTAATCAGCCCCCAGCAGTCTGATATAATTCCCCATTGCCTTTTATGAGCCCCCAGCAGCTTATTAACCCCCAGAGCCTTTATGAACCCCCATTGTCTTTGGCCAGGCCCCAGTGCCTCTCACCAGCCCCCATTGCCAATTGCCAGCCCCCAGGCCAAGTAATATCAGCCCCATCAGCCTCATATTGAATAAAATAATAAAGCCACTGACCTCTCCTGCTCTTGGACGCCGCCGCTCCTCTCAGCCTGCGCTCTCTCTTCTTCTTCCTGTCGGCTGTGCTATGACCCTGTGCGCACAGCGTGAGGTCAAAGAGCACCCTCATGCTGTGCGCAGCACAGCCGAACGGAGGACCAGGAAGCAGTGAGTACAGAGCCTGCACCGCTTACTTGTCCTCCGGTGCTAATGAGCGCTTCCATTATGGAAGCGCTCATTAGCATTCACCCCATAAGATGCAGGGGCATTTTCCCCCACTTTTGG